>CAUYPK010015555.1:0-73528 GCA_963574355.1 Loris lydekkerianus
TGAAGATTCACCAAACAAGCTCTATACTTTGGTTACCTATGTACCTGTTACTACTTTCAAAAATCTACAGACAGTCAACGTGGATGAGAACTAACTGGTGATTGTCAGACATATCAAATAAAATTATAGAATTGCAAAAAAAAAAAATTAAATAAATAAATAAAATGAGCCTACGCAAAAATGTCACCTTTTCTCTTGGCCCTACCTTTGTAGAAATTGATTTAAATCAACTCTCTTTGGGAAAAAAAGTCATAAAATAGAACTATTTTATAACTGTGTTTTTTGTTTTTTGTTTTTCACCTGAGAGTATCTTTTTTTTTTTTTTTTTTTTTTTTGTTGGGGATTCATTGAGGGTACAACAAGCCAGGTTACGCTGATTGCAATGGTTACGTAAAGTCCCTCTTGCAATCATGTCTGGCCCCCAGAAGGTGTGTCACACACCAAGGCCCCACCTCCCTCCCTCCTTTCCCCTCTCTTCTCTTTCTTCCCCCCCCCACGACCTTAATTGTCGTTAATTATCCTCATATCAAAATTGAGTACATAGGATTCATCCTTCTTATTAACCTGGATGGAAGTGGAAGACATTATTCTTAGTAAAGCATCACAAGAATGGAGAAACTGTGTGATTTTTTTAATGGAAGAGTGAGAACTAAAGGTAGAATGTTTTTAATTGTTTCCATAAGATCTTAATTAGTTAGACATTATAGAGAAAAAGTCTCTGGATTACATTCGAAAGTACCCATAATTTGTTGCAGAGAAAGTCTATTTTGATTTGTTGTATAATAAGAAATAAAAATAGGAATTATTATTGTCTAGTAATTTTTGTTGGTGGGACAGTTTATTTAGGACGAACACTTTTTCAAAAAGAAAAATATTTAAAAACTAGCAAAAGTCTACTTTCCCAATAGGTTTAAATAAATTTCTAAGATTTTTTTAAATATAAAAAAGTGCTCAATAATTGTTTTCTAATATTCTGTGCTATTCCACAAAGGATGTGGTGCGGTAGTTTCAGAGGGAAAGCAAAACAATAAAATTAATAATGAAGGTATTAGATCTTAATAAGCTGGTTCCTTATAATCAGTATCATTGGAACACTGAAATATTTATATATAAGGTAAAAATTCTCCTCCTATATGCACCTCCTTCTTGCACTCCGATGGAGCAATAGGGTCTTGGGGAGAAGACAATGAAAAAAAAATGGTAAGTATATGCATTCATTCACAACTGTTATGTTACTAGCTCCTTCCTTGAAGAGTAAAAATTTCCCCTGAAGTTAGATGTTCCTCTTCTTTATCATGTTTGTAATCTTATAAGCAAAGGAGATCACAAGTGTCTTGTTCTGGCCCCAGGGCTGGATCAGATCAAACTCTCTTTGCTTTAGCTTGCCATGTGTTCACAGTTCAATACATTTTCACATCAGGGGTTCTTAGCCATCTGATAAATCAACACAGATGAATCCCTTTATTTGGCCATGACTGGCTGGACTCAGGACAGATGACAATTATGCGATCTTTTTGACTTCCAGGATTTATAGGGTACACATTATCTGCAATATAGCTATATCTTATTTTTTGATTTACTTTTAAAGACCTCTAAGCAATAAAATATTTTGGAATATTTTCATTAGGGCATCCTTGACTCAGTACGTGTTTAGAGTTCAGGATGAAAAAATTTAAAAGAATATTAAACAGGAGTAGAAACATAGAAGAAATACTGGCTTGAAAGGAGAAGACCAAAATTCTGGACCTCTCCATGTAAAATTGGTGATGGTGATAGTGGTGTTGAAGGATGACGTGTAAGATCCTGCCAGATCTAGGATTCCAAGAGACGGGAGCTGGGGCTCAGTGGCTCATGCCTGTAATCCTAGCACTCTGGGAGGCGGAGGCAGGTAGATCACTTGAGTTCAGGAGTTCCAGACCAGCCTGAACAAGAGCAAGAGACACCCATTCCTACTAAAAATAGAAAAATTAGCAGGGCACTGTTGTGGGCACCTATAATCCCACTTACTTGGGAGATTGAGACAAGAGGCTTTCTTGAGCCCAAGAGTTTGAGGTTGCTGTGAACTATGATGACTCCAGGGCACTACACCCAGGGCAACAGAATAAGACTGTGTCACACCCCTAAAGATGTGCTAGCCTCTGGTAAACTTTTTGCTCCAACATCTACAGCCTTGTCATTAAGCAACGATGGGCTGTTTTACTGAATCTCCATTCTAGCAACTTTGGAGAACATTCCAGTTAAGTAGGAGTGCCTTTTATCAAGGAAAGAATGTGTTAAATTGCTGCTATCTCCTTAAACACTTTATTTTCATTCATATTATTATTTCCTAAAATGAGGGTACACAGTCTCCCTAACTTTGGGGGGAGAGATACATAAGTCTTATCTTTTAATGTTCAATTTCTCCAAATATAAATATAAACATATTGATGTGTCTGTCAACTTTTAAAAAATCCATTCTTATTCTTTCAACAATCTAATTTTGATATGTGTTTGGCTGAAACTGCTCCAGACATGACAACATTTTCAATGATCTCTTTTGTGACATTTCCCACAAATATACAGCCACAACAAAGATCTAAGTTTGGCAGTATTCCTTGAATCCACAGTTGTCTTGAACCAGCTTTTAACCCCCATCGCTTTATAATGTACTAGTGCAATGAAACCAATCTTGCAATATCAGTCAAATGTCAGATTTTTTTCTATTATTTTAATTGATTTTGAAGAGTAATTAATATTTTCTAGATGTATTTTGTATTAATTTCTCATCTATTGCTTTCTGATCAGAGAATATGGTCTGTATAATTTCTGCTTTCTGCAGTTAGCTGAGATTTTCTTTCTAGACTAATAATAATACATGGTTAATTTTCTGTGCTACATATGTTTGACAAAGCAGTGTATTCATTGCTTTGGGGGTATAAAATTAGATGCTAAACACATTAATAGTGTTATTTAAAACTCAAGAGCCTTTCTTGTTTTTGTCTAGTTGCTCTGTTATCTTCTAGGGAGCTATTTCCAACTGTGATAGAAGATTCATCATTTCTTTGCATGTTTAACTTTTTAAAAATTGTTTAGGGTTCATTGAGGGTATGAAGAATTAGTTTACCCTGATTGTGTTTGTTATTAATAGATAAAGTCCCTCTTCTACTTGTGGCCCTCCCTCAAGAGGAGTGCCATACACAGTGACTCCCATCCCCTCCCCACCTCGCCGCTCCCTGATTTCCCTACTCCCACCTGGTATTAGTTCATCTGCTGCCTTCATATTAGAGCTGAGTACATTGGATCCTTGCTTCTCCATTCTTGCGATACTTTACTAAGAAGAATGTGTCCCACCTCCATCCAGGTTAATACAAAAGATGTAAAGTCTCCATCTCCTTCTTCTCTGACACCACAGCTTGTCAATCCCTTCCTGGGTTGGTGGGCATTTAAGTTGTTTCCATGTTTTGGCGATTGTAAATTGAGCTCTGATAAACAGTCTAGTCTAACTATTTTAAAGTGATTCATAATGTCCACGGTTGTTTTATATTCTTGTGCATTTATCCTTTTCTCAAGTTAATACTCCTCTTTGTTTATCTCTTTTGAGGATTTTGTCCTTTTTTTTCTTTTTTCTATTTGCTTGATTTCAATACAGTGTTAATACAAAAAAATGCAATTTTTGTCTTTGTATACACACCAGTTAAATTTCATTTGGTTAGTACGCTGATTTCCTAGAAGTGTGATTGTGGGACCAGGGTTGCTTTATATCTTGGCACGTATTGCCCAACTTCTCTAATTGCCATTCATGTACTTGCTCTAATCTTACTCTCACCAGGACCATTTGGGAGACCTGTGTACTCATTCTCTCACCAGATCATTATGTTACCAAAGCACCCAAACTTTTCTAGTCTTATAGGTGAAAAATGTTGTCAAATTGCACTTTTAGCTTATATTTTTTCATGCCATGAAGGAGTTGGGAATATTTTTAAATATTTAAGAACCATTTATATCCTCTTATGTATTTATGTCCTATGACATTGCTGGTCTTTTGTTGATTTATAAGAACTCTTTATATATTGAGGATATGTATCTTTTGTGACAAATATTTAATCTCCAAAATCTCACATTGCTTTTTTTTTTTAATGGATGCATAATCTCTTGGAAATCTCTAATATTAATAGTATTTACTATAATTTTTTCTTCTGTTTATTCTCTTACTCAAGAGTATGGGCTGATCTTTAAAATCTTTGTACACTGGCTTGCTGTGTTTACTTCAAGCCAGCCTCAGTGATTGTGAGGGAAAGATGGGATGTATTGCCAAAAGCCTACTAGTATTTTATCTGCTGGATGTGGAGGCTCTCCAGCCTCCCTGGAGTGAGAGAAGTAAATTCCTGGAGCAATAACACATCCCTCTGACCCAAGAATGCTCTTACTTGGCCAGCTCAGCTACTGTCTACCTTGGCACAGGTAGAAAAGAAAAGAGGCAGGGACTGCCCTGCGGCAGCAGTGGGGTTGCCAATTACACGTTCTAATATGGCCTCATCCTTCTTCATTCTTGTAACCACTCACTCTGAGCTCTGCCTTCCCCAGAATTGTTCCTCCATGAGCATAAGTATAATCATATGTCTTTTCATGGTACTTCATGGATACTGTGTTTTTTTAATAAATTGAAAGGTTTTTGGCAACCCCACATCAGGCAAATCTGCCAGTGCTATTTCCCAACAGCGTGAGGGTCCCTGTCACTTTTGGTAGTTCTAGCTGTATTCATACTTTCTCATTATTGCAATATCTGTTAAGGGGAACTAAATCAGCATTCTTTGACATTACACTTGTCATTATTTTGTGGTGCCATGCCTGAGTTGATGTAAGACTTAATCCATAAACGTGTGTGTGTTCTGACTGCTCCACCAAACAGCCTTTCCTCCACCTCACTCCCTCTCCTCAGGCCTCCCTATCCCAACACACAATAATATTTGAAATTAGGGCAGTGGCCTCTAAGTGTTCAAGTGAAGGACAAGTTGCACATCTATCACTTTAAATCAAAAGCAAAGAATAATTAAGTTTTATGAGGAAGGCATGTCAAAATCTGAAACAAGCCAAAATCTAGGCCTCCTGTGCCATTAGCCAAGTTGTGAATGCAAAGTGCAAGTTCTTGAAGGAAATTTATTTTATTTTATTTTATTTTATTTTATCTTGCTTTTTTTTTTATTGTTTCAGGTTCATTGAGGGTATAAAGAATTAGGTTGCACTGATTGCATTTGTCAGGCAAAGTCCCTCTTATAATTGTGCCCTGAACCCAAGAGGTGTGCCATACACTGTGACCCCCATGCCTCTCCCTCTCCCCTCTACCTGCTCCCTCATTCCCCTGTCCCACACCTTGAATAGATTTGAGTCTCTCTCTTATGAGAGTATGTATTAGACCGACTACTGGCGTCATACGAGAATTGAGTACAATGGATTCCTGCTTCTCCATTCTTGTGATACTTTAGTAAGAAGAATGTGTCCATCTCCATCCAGATTAATACAAAAGATGTAAAGTCTCCATCTTCTTGATGGCTGAATAGTACTCCATGGTGTACATATACCACAGCTTGTTAATCCATCCATGGATTGGTAGGCATTTAGGTTGTTTCCGAATTTTGACAATTGTAAATTGAGCCAAGATGAACAATCTAGTGCAAATGTCCTAGTGATCAAAACCACCCTGAGATATCACCTAACCCCAGTGAAAATGGCCCACATCACGACGTGTCAAAGCTGCAGATGCTAGTGTGGATGTGGAGACAAGGGAACACTTTACACTGCTAGTGGGACTGCAGACTAATACAACCTTTTTGAAGGAAGTATGGTGAACCCTCAAAGAACTCAAATTAGACCTCCCATTTACAATTCCATTACTAGGCATCTATCCAGAAGAAAAAAATCTTGAAGGAAATTTAAAGTGCTATTCTAGTGAACACACTAGAAAGGATAAGAAAGTGAAACAGCCTTATTGCTGTGATAGAGAAAATTTTAGTGGTCTGGATGGAGGATCAAACCAGCCACAATATCCACAACATTCCCCTAAACCAAAGCTTGGTCAAAACCAAGGCTCTAACTCTCTTCAATTTAATCAAGGCTAAGAGAAGTGAGGATGCTACAAAGGAAAAGTTTAAAGCTAGTACAGATTGTTTCATGACATTTAAGGAAAAAAGCTAACTCCATAACATAAAAGTGTATGGTAAAGCAGCAAGGGCTGATAAAAAAAAGCTGCAGCAAGTCATCCAGAAGAACTATCTAAGCTGGTTGATGACGGATACACTAAATGCCAGGTTTCAATATAGATGAAATAGCCTCCTGTTGGAAGAAGATGCCATCTTCACAGCTAGGGAGTCAAAGGACAGGCTGACTCTCTTGTTAGGGCCCAATACAGCTGGTGACTTTAAATCAAAGCCAGTGCTCACGTATCATCCTAAAAATCCCAGGATCCTTAATAATTATGTGACATCTACTCTGCCTGTGCCCTACAAATGCAACAACAAAACCTAGATGGCAGCATGTCAGTTTATAGCATGCAGTAAGAATAATTTAAGCCCACTGTTGAGACCTACTGCTCAGGAAAAAAGATTCCTTTCAAAATATTAGGGCTTGCTGACAGTATACCTGATCACCCAAGAACTCTGATGAGATGTACAAAGAGAGTAATGTTGTTTTCATGCCTACTGAACCAACATTCATTCTGCAGCCCATGAATCAAGGAGTAATTTCAACATTCAAGTCCTCATATCATTTAAGAAATACATTTCATAAGGTTATATCTGCCATGGATAGTGACTCCTCTGATGGATCTGGGCAAAGCAAATTGAAAATCTTCTGGAAAGGATTCACCATTAAGAACATTTGTGATTTGTGAGAGGATGTCAAAAAATCTACCTTCACAGGAATTTGGAAGAAGTTGATTCTCCTCCTCGTGGATAACTCTGAGACATTCAGGACTTCAGGACAGGATGTAACTGAAGACATGGTGAAAAGAGCAGGAAAACAAGAATTAGAAGTGAAGTCTGACAACAGGACTGGATTGCTGCAATCTCATGGTGAACAGATGAGGAGTTGCTTCTTATAGATGAGCAAAGAAAGTAGTTTCCTGACACAGAATCTACTCCACGTGAAGACGCTGTGAACATTGTTGAAATCACAACAAAAGACTTAGAAGATTACATAACTTAGTTTGTAAAGCAGTGACATGGTCTGAGGGACTGATTCCAATTCTGACAGAAATTCTACTGTGGGTAAAATGTTATCAGATAGTATTGCATACTATGGAGGAATCTTTTGTGAAAGGAACAGTCAACTGATGCAGCCAACTTCATTGTTTCTTATTTTAAGAAACTGTCTCCTTAACAACCACCACTCTATCAGTCAGCAGTGACTGACACCACGGCAAGACTCTTCACCCTGAAATGACCATGGCTTGCTGAAGACTCTGATGATTGTAGCATTGTTTAGCAATAAAATATATTTAATTAAGGTGTGTGCTTTTTTAGACATATGCTATTGCACATTATTAATAGACTACAGTATAAAATAAGCATAATCTTTACATGTGCTGAAAACCCAAAAAATTTGCGTGAATTGTTTTTTATGATATTTAGTTTATTGTAGTGGTCCAAACTCACAATATCTCGAAGGTACACCTGTATTCTTGTGTGTGTTATGGGCCATATTTTCTACATGTTATTTCATCCATGATTCAATCCCGTATAGTCATTTTGTTTGGTTTTGTTTTTGTTTTAATATTTAGGAATCTTCGAGATTCCTGGCCTGTTGCTATCGTTTTCTTGATTCTCAATACAGTTACTGAGGTTCACGCTGAAATACTGTTTCTATCATTCTGTGGCATTTTTGACAGCAGAAGAGGTGTGTATTCAGAATACTATCTTAATCTAATCTCCCCGAATGACTTTGAAAACCCAAAAGGCAGGAATTGTACCTGCCTTTTCAAGTACATAGCTTTGCTCATTCTGGGCTTCTTGAGGTCAGGGATGACAAAATAAATAACTTTCAACTTACTTAGTGCAGCGTTTGAATCATAAGAGGAATTCAATAAATATTTATTGCATGATGAAAGGAAGGAAAGAAAGAAAAAAAAAGAAAGGAATTTTAAGTATTATTTCTATTAGGGTAAATTCAACATGTTTTTATTGAAAATATTGCTACATGCCAAGCACCTCTAGGCACAAGTTTATAAAGATGAATAAAACACTTTCCTTGCCCTCCTAAAGCAGGTATGTGTGGGCAGGGGAGACAGAAAAGATTAGAAGCATGCTTCCTGGTGTCTAAGGTTAATATCCTAAGGGAAAAAAAAACCTAATAGAAATATGTTGGAGCTAAGTCTGCAGGCTTTAGAGGAGAGCAGAGAAGGTAATTACTTGGTAATTGGAGGTAAATAGAGGAACTCATTTCAGGGTGACGAAAACTAGAGGTGGAGGAGGGAGAGAAAAGAGGTCTAAGCCACACGTTTTATTACATGCACAGCAAAGGTTTTGCAGATATATCACCAACTTTTCCACATACTCACAGTCATACAAGGGGCAATAACTGCATATTTTAAAAAGATGACCTAAAAGTAAATTTTCTTGGAAATGCAGATGACAGATAAACTATAGCAGGCAAAAATTGTTTCAAATATTAAAACCAATTAACTTTGGAATTTTGTTAATTTTAAAATAAATTTTGCTTTTGAAAGCACATCCAGTTCGTGCTTTTGTGCACACTATGGACGCATTGAAGTTATGCTAGCAGAGCGGTTCAGATTAGCGAGTGAGAGGTTTGCTTCTCTGGGGGATGCCCCACTCTAAAAAATTCAATCACTCCCTCCTGTCCTCCAGCACAAGGGCTAACTCTAGGGTGAACAGCTCTCACCAGCTTAGCCTGACACAAAGAGTGGGGGCAGGAGCCCTGCACCCTGGGAAGTGGAAGGCATGGGGGTAAAGGAACCCAGGCAGCAGGGAGGCCAAGCCAACAGAGACTCCTGTGCACCCGTCTGAGGTTGAATTCTAAATTCTAAAAGGATGGCTTCCAACAGCCTCTAAATGTTGCCATCCCATATTCTATGGCACGGAAGCTCAGGTTCATGATAAATAAACCTACCACATGCTCTCCCGGACCTGGTAAAGCCCAGTGTGAGGCAGCAATCCTTTTGCAGGATGGGGTGAGATGAGAGCAGAGAGGCACTGTGGGTAGGTAGTGGTCAAGGGAACCAGCCCTGGGGACGGACCCTTGGAGAGCACTACCAATCTGTTTAGCCTCAGCTTCCTCAGCTATAAAATAAAACGGAGGAATTAGCCAGGCATCATGGCTCGCACTTGTAGTCCCAGCTACTCAGGAGGCTGAGGCAGGAGGATTGCTTGAGCCCAGGGGTTTGAGGTTGCTGTGAGCTATGATCACTCCACTGCACTCTACCCAGGGTGACAGAGCAAGACTCTGTCTCCAATACATACATAAAATAGAGGAAATAAAAGTAATTAACTCTTACAGTTGTGGTTAGGATGAAACAAAATCATATACTGGGCAGCCCCTGTGGCTCAGTGAGTAGGGTGCCAGCCCCATGCCCTGAGGGGGCAGGCTCGAACCCTGCCCAGGGCACACTGCAACAACCAAAATAATAATAATAAATAACAAAATCATATACTTAAAATTCTCAGCATAGTTCTTGGCATGCAACAAACGTTTGATACGATAATCTTTTTATTATGATTAATTTCTTCACACCACCCAGCTGCAATACCTTGAATTGGCTCTTCTCAAAATCAGATGATCCCAGAAGGTTCTGAAAACCTCTGAGGGGGTCACAGGATCAAAAACAATTCTGCATAAATATTATTTTCATAATGATAATAATAGAGGATTTGCCTTTTTACTCTCATTCTTTCATGAATGTAGAATGAACTTTTCCAGAGTCTATACGGCATGTGATACCAGAAGCAGATAGGCGACTCCATAGATATCTCCTATAAACCACACATTAAATACATTTGCAAACATGTAGAACACTGCAACTCTTCTGACTAAATGTTTTGTTTTGAAAAAATATAGTTATTTTTCATAAAAATATGTTAGCATGCAATGCGTTTATTTTTGTTATTTTAAAAGAATTAAAACTTTTTACAAATGCTTTGGTTTTCATTTCTAACACAGTAAAGATAATATGCAAAACCTATATAAGTAAAACTACTTTGGATTCCTTAATAATTTTTAAGAATGTAAAAGGGTTCTACTTTAAATCACACACATAGGTAATCATTAGAATAATTCCTTTTCTATTTGCAATAACTCTTAACCTATATTTTTCATTTACAAAGGTCATAGGAGGATTTGGAGTATAAAAATAAGCAAAGAGAAGAATTAAATATCTTACAATCAAACCACCTGGCAATAGTTATTATTAATATCATGGTGTATATAATACTGGTATTTAGTCTAGGAATATATCATCCATATAGAATTTAAATGGAATATGGTACATAATATTTAAAAAAAATTTTATTTAAAACATATTATAAAATCAATTCATGTCATTAACTGCTCTTGTACAATCTATTTTATAATGACTGCATTATCATTTATTTAATTAAGCTACTAATTTTAGCCTGCTATATTGCTTACATTTTTTAAGTTATATACAATGTGGTAATAAATATCCTTTTTATAATATTTGATTATTTCTTAGTATAAATTCCCAAAAGTACAATTGTTGCACCAAGGATGCACATATTTTAAGTCTCTTATTATCTGTTGCCAAATTGCTCTTCAGAAGTGATATACCAGCACATGTTGGCAGTTTCCACTGACAACATTACATTATTGCCTATCTTTGCCAATCTGATAGCTTTAAAGTGGTATCTCATTTTTATAATTTACATCTTTGATTACTAACACGTTTGACTATTTTTTCATATGTATCTTGGCCCTTTATATTTCACTTTCTGTAAAATGCCTGTTAGAATAATGCATTTTTATTGAATTGATCCAAGTTCTAAAAGTATTATTAGTATTATCTCAAGTATTAGTTTATGTAATGGAAATACAAGCTAATAAAATACCAGTGTTTACATAGCTAATATAGTCTTTACATTTTTATAAAGATATGTGAAATTCTATTGGGTAAATTTAGTTCCTATAAACCCTCCCTGCTATGTTTTGCCTCAAAATTTTAAATAAATGGATACAATCAGGCATATGATCTAACAATTAGGACTACTTTAAATGGAACCATGTAAATTATATAATGCTATTCAAAAGTAAATAAAACTTGCAATCAGTGTAACCTAATTCTTTGTACACTCAATAAATCCCAAACAATAAAAATATTAAATAAAAATAAAAAGTAAATAAAACTACTTTTTACTTTGAACAATTTTTAATATTTGAAAATATTAAAAATAAGAATAAAGATTATTATGTAACTACTTTGGTCACAACTAATTTCCCAACCTCATCATGATACTATCCAAGTCTGGCAAAGCTCTCAGGAATGTTAACTAGTGAGGCAAGAAACCCAGCCTCTGTGGGACAGGAAAGAGAGAGATGGAAAAGGATGGAAATGTCAATTTCATGAGATAGGCCAGGATAGGCTAAGGCAGGTAGGGTAGGAGCAGATAGTACAGCCACCTGGCTGCAAGCTACTACAGTGTCTTGGAAACGAAGTATAGAGAATCCTCAAAGAACTCAAATGAGATCTCACATTTGGCCCTGCAATCCCACTACTAGGCATCTATCCAGAAGAAAAAAAATCATTTTATCATAAGGACACTTGCACTAGATTGTTCATCACAGCTCAGTTTACAATTGCCAAGACGTGGAAACAACCTAAATGGCCATCAACCCAGGAATGGGTTAACAGAATGTGGTATATGCATGCCATGGAATACTACTCAGCAGCAAAATGGAAAAGCAAACATCCAATGTACTCAATAATGAAGCCAGTAGATGATCTAATGCATACCCACGTAGGAGAAAACCTCATTTCAATTCAAGTTGGGGGAGGAGGAGTGGGGGGAGCAGAGAGGGAGATTTGGGGGTGCTCCCACTGAAGGGGCACAAGGTAGGGATATAGGGCACACCTTTGGGTGCAGGACATAACTACAAGAGGCACTTTTACCTAATACATTCAAATATTGTGATTTGGTTGTTTGTCCTCTCACATTAATCTGAAATTAAAAAAATAAAAAAGAAAAATAAATTAAAATTAAAAAAAAAAAAAAAGAGCCCTTGGCAAATAATGGTAAGCATCAGAGCATCAGGCCGGGGGTCAGTCTATAGCTCAGCTGCCTACAGCCTCAGAGTTCCGGGGTGCACACCTCTCTCTCTCTCTCTCGCTCTCTCTCCCCCCCCCCCCCTTCCTGTCCATGATCTGGGGCCAAAATGAGCAGGATTAGGACCCTTGGGGAAGAAGCTGGAAAGATCTGAGAAGAGCAACAGTCCCTAGACCAGCAAGTTGGGGCTCAGTCTCATGAAATGCTGTTGGATTCAACTCACACAACAGGGGCAAAAGACTTCTGTGGAGCTGGGCCCACCCCTCACACCAAGTCAACAATACCAAGCTATAAAGATCCTCCCTGTCCTCGTTAAGAAGGGCTAAGGATAACTGCTAGGAGCTGGGGAAGGAACAGGCCAATTCCAGTTCTAATAATCTCATTCTGTTCCTGAATCTCCAGGAAGAATCCTGCACACAGTGGGGCCTGCAAATATTTGCTGGATGAAAAAAATGAGTAAATAAATGAATAGGTGACGTTTGCAAACCCAAAGTAACAAATAGTGAGTATTCTTAAGAATTTTTGTTAACTCTTCAAAACAAGGATTTGGGGGACTAAAAATAAAAGCATTTTATAATGACACCATTTATGTCAATGGTCATATAATGACATAAATGACACCATTTATGTCAATGGTCATTTCATCCATTTAAAGTTTCCTACCGGGAATCCTAGTAAATATTTAAGCCTTTCGGATCTTCCTTGCCAGTTGGTACTTAGCGAGAATTAAGCAGTGGATTACAAGAATGGTTTCTTCAGAAGCTTTGAAGTCTGCCGTTTTAGGCTCTACGGTCACAGGAATGTCTCATCTACTTCCGTTTCTCCTTTCTTTTCTAATCTTTTGTTTTTAAAAAAAATAGCTATAAACACACCGACTGATGTTGCTATAATGATTTTCTTAGTGAACACTATAGTTAAGGTTACCTACAGACTTTTATTATAATCCCTATCTTCACTAGTTCCCAAGTTTTTAGAAATATCCCTCCAGCCTGAAACTTTCCAGGCTATGTTCCTTAGTCAGATCAACTTTTAAATCAGCCTGTTCAGCTGCTTCTGAGAAGACAGAAAATGAGTCTCATGTTCTGCCCCTGAGTGTTGGAAAGACTAACTCACAAAAACGTGACATATTCGTCAGGACTTAAGTAAGACATCATCATCAGGGAATATCAAGGGCTAATTATCAAAAACAGCAGAGAATAATCAGGTGATGCCTAAAAGGCCAACCAATTTGGCCGTTTTGACTGAACCTACTCAGATATTGTCACAATTTCAAAATGTCTGAAAACCAGCCTATTCACAGGTAGGTATTTTATATATCGGAATCTTCTACTCCAAAGATGAATATCATTAATTGTGAGTTTTTCCAAGCACTTGGGAGTAGTTTTTGTTCACAGATAACACTATTCAGTGGTTTACTTTAATTTAAAAACTAATATTCAATTTGTCATGGTTAAAAAATCCAAATCAAAATTTCTTTAAGCTTTTAAATTTACCGTACAAAACTTATAAACCTAATACATTTTAGTAAATGTTTTTAAGGACTTTATATTAATATTTGGTATTAATTAAATACCTTACAATATTCTTAATCATACGTTCAATATTTTCAATTTCTTTTTAATTACAGTTTTTTCACTCATAAACATCTCCAAAGTATTTCAGTAAATTATGTACATGTGATAATTTAAGCTTTAACTTAAAAATCTCAAACCTACCCAAAAAATTTGATTCCCCATTTAAAAACTGAATCAGAAGTCTGACATTTCCTCTAAGAAGCCAAATTCTCTTAAATGAACCACAAACACTTAACATGCCAACCATGCACAGATCACTTTATGCAAAAGTATTAATACCGTGAGTTTTAATTTTGTAACGCTGTGTATTTAATTCTGCATTGAGGGAGGTTAAAAGTTGTTTACCTGCCAACAAGTACTGTGTTATCTCAAGCAAACGTGAAGAGCTGCTCCTCACTCCTTCAAGGCCCCTGAGTACCTCCATTAGACTAGTAAGTCTTTTTCCTGGGTCTTTTTTCTTCATCTCTTTCTTCTTTTCTGAGTCCCAGTGCCTGCCTACTGCAGCTAGAAAATCCGGAATTACTGTTAACTTCTTAATCCAGAGCGATTTAATCAATCTGGCTAATATTCTCCTAATTGGGTCTTATCTTTCTCATTCCAACAAACCTAGCAAACGTGAAAAAAAATCCAGTGTCCTCTGAGATTTCTGGTGCCTTAATGCTCCTGTTCTAAAAAGCAGAAGGAATGTAAGATATTTTGTTCGAAAAAGTATAGCATTCTTCTTCCTTCTAAGTTAATTAGATGTTAATCTTCCTCAGGACAAAGATCATATTTTTACTTTCTTTTTTTATTTATTTACTTATTTATTTTTAGATATGGGGTGCTATATTGGCCAATGTGGAGTACAATAGCTACTCAAAGGTGCCACCATAACGCACTACAGCCCTGAAGTCCTGGGTTCAAGCAATCTTCCAGCCTCAGTCTTCCAAGTAGCCAGGACTACAGGCTTTCATCACTGTGGCTGGCTTTACTCTAAAGTTATGCCGGTTTCCTATGTGGTGTTATCTTCTTGAGAATAGGTGCAGCAAATTAAAGACTTACAGGTGCACTTTTTTTGCTGTTCATCCCATTAAGATGCGGAGTCTACTTCCTCTTCCCTTAAATCTGGGCTGGCCTTAGTCACTTGTTCAATCAATGGACTATGATAGACTTAAAGCTAGGCCAGTTGCACACTTAGTTTTTAAGAGGTACCTTCAGCCTTGCTCTCTTGGAACCCGGAGCCTCTTATATTTTGTGATATAATAAGAAATATATATTCCATCTCTGACCCCAGTTCCTGACACACAGTTTCTAATTCCCCTTGGGATTTCACAGGTTAAGGGTGTCTTTTGTTCTAATGAGGTGACTCTTAGTGGGCTCCTGGGTGCAGGCTGGTCACCAGAAAGGCCAAGTCATAATTAGGAACTTGGAACTCGCAGCCCTTTACCCCACGCTCCAGGAAGGGCTAAGGGGCTAGAATTTGAGTTAACAGTCAGTAATGCCTACAGGATGAAGCCTCCATAAAAGTCTTTGAACTCCAGGGTTCAGAGAGCTTTCAGGATGGAAACACATGGTGGTCTTGGGAGGGAGGTGCCCTCCAAGGGCCTGGGAGCGCTGCACTCTTTCTGCACACCTCGGTCTGTGTATCTCTTCCATCTGGCTGTTCATCTATATCCTTTAAATATTTTTCATAATAAAACAGTAAATATAAGTAAAGTCCTTTCCCGAGTTCTGTGAACTGCTCTAGCAAATGGTCAAATCTGACAAGGGGGCTGTGGGAGCCTCCAATTTGCAACCATGTCAGACAGAAGTGGTGGATAACTTGGAAACCTCCTACTTAGGATCAGCATGTGAAGTGTGAGCAGTCTTGTGGGACTGGGCCATTAATTTGTGAGATCTAATGTTCTCTCCAGGTTTCAGAGTTGAATTGAATTTTAGGCATTCATTGTCTGCTTGGTGTTGGGGAGGGAACCCCACATTTTGGTGACCAGAAATGCTCTGTGTTGAGAGTACAGTAGGAGAAAACAGTTGGGTTTTTTTCCTATTATATATAGCCACCAACAAAAAAGTCTGCACTTCCCTGGGGCTGCTATAAAGTGAGGAAGCTCAAGGCATGTGAAGAGGTCATCCATAAGTGCTCTGCCCAACTGTTGCCCTCACTGCTAGACATTTGAATGAATCATCTCATACACACAGCTCAGTCAAGACTTCAGATGACTCTAGTTGGTCTCTGACTTTAACTACATGAAAGACCCCAGGTAAGAACCATCCAGCTGAGCACAGCTTTTCCCCATTCAGTACGATGTTAGCTATGGGTTTGTCATATATGGCCTTTATTGTTTTGCCAGGTTTTTTTTTTTTTTTTTTTTTTGAGACAGGGTCTTGCTCTTTTTGTCCAAGCTGGAGGACAGTGGCACTATCATAGCTCACTGCAGCCTTGAACTCCTGGGCTCAAGTGATCCTCCTGCCTCAGCCACCCAAGTAGCCATATGGCATCATACCTGGCTATTTTATTTTATTTTATTTTATTTTATTTTATTTTATTTTATTTTATTTTATTTTATTTTATTTTATTTTATTTTATTTTATTTTTTTAGAGACAGAATCTCACGATGTTGCCCAGACTTATCTTGAACTCCTAGTCTCAAGTGATTCTCTGTGTCAGCTGTCCAAGTAGCTGGGACTATAAGATATGTGCCACCATATCCAGCTACTGGCCTTTATTGTTTTGAGAAGTTTTCCTTCTATACTGAGACTTTTTATCATGAAGATATATTGAACTTTATCAAATGCTTTTCTGCATCTATCTTAATGTCATATCTTTTTGGTTCTTCATTATTTTTATTGATTTGCATACGTGAAACCAGCCTTGCATCCCTGGGGTGAATCCTGCTTGATTATGATGAATAATGTTTTAATGTGTTGTTGATTTCAGTTTGCTGATATTTTAGTAGGGATTTTGCATAGATCTTTATCAGCAATATTGACCTGTGGTTTTCTTCTTTTCTTTTGTCCTTGTCTACTTTTAAATGAATTTTGAAGAATTTCCCCTCCTTCAATTTTTGGGAGGAGTGTGAGAAGAATTGGTTTTAGTCATTTAAAAGTTAGGTAGAATTCAGCAGTAAAGGTATTCAATCCTGGACTTGTCTTTAAGAGATTTATTTTTATTACTAATTAAATCTTGATATTCATCATTGGCCTATTCAGCTTTTCCGTTTCCTCCTGGTTTATTCTTGATAGGTTGTATGTGTCTGGGAATTTATCCATTTCTTCTGGGTTTTCTAATTTGTTGGCATAGAATTGTTTATAATAGTTTTTAATGATCCTTTATATTTCTGTTATCAGTTATAATATTTCCTTTTCTATCTCTGATTTTATTTATTTGAGTCTTCTCAGTCTAGCTAAAGATTTTTCAATTTTGATTATCTTCTTTATAAAACAGCACTTGAGCTTTTTCTTCCTTGTTTTTAATCCTCACTTGAGCTTTTTCTTCCTTGTTTTTAATCCTCACTTTCATTCATTTGTGATCTGATCTTTTCTTCAGAAAGAACTAGGTGGGATCTCACTAGGCTGTCCAGGTTGGTCCTCCATTCAGTGGTTACTCATAGGCATACAATTGCAGTGTGCTATAGCCTCAAACTCCTAGCCTCAACCAATCTTCCTGCCTCAGCTTCCCAAGTAGCTGGGACTACAAGCATGTGCCACCACACCCACTACCCTAATCTTTATTATTTCTTTCCTTCTGATAATTTTTGGTTGTGTTTGTTATAGTTTTTCTAGCTCTATGAAGTTCATTGTTAAATTGTTTATTTGAATCTTTCTACTTTTTTCATGTAGGCATTTACTGCTGTAAACTTTACCCTTAGTATTGCTTTTTCTGTATCCCATAGGTTTGATATATTATGTTTCCATTTTCATTTGTTTCAAGAAATTTATAAATTTCCTTCTTAATTTTTTTTGTTGGACATTTCACAAGCCTGTTGTTTAATTTCCATGTGTTTGTGCAGTTTCCAGAGCTCCTTTGGTTACTGATTTCTAGTTTTATTCTATTATGGTCAGAAAAGATGTTTGATAAGATTTTAATTTTTTTTTTAATTTGTTGAGACTTGTTTTATGGCCTAACATATGGTCTGTCCTGGAGAATGTTCCATGTGCTAATGAAAAGAATGTGTATTTTGCAGCTGTTGGATGAAATGTTCTGTAAATATCAAGTCCATTTGGTCTAAGTATATAGTTTCACTCTGACGTTTCTTTGTTGATTTTCTGTCCCGATAATGTGTCCATTACTGAAAGTGGGGTGTTGAAGTCCCCTACTATATTGTGTTGTCATATATGTCTCTCCATTTGGACATGTTAATATTTACTCTATATATTTGGGTTCTCAGTGTTGGCTGTATATATATTTACAATTGTTATATCATCCTGCTGAATTGACCCCTTCCTTATTTTATAATAAAATAATCTTTTTGTGCCTGTTTTTACAATTTTTAACTTGAAGTTTATTTTATCTGCTTTAAGTATAGCTACTTGAGCTCTTTTGGTTTTCATTTGCATGGAATCTCTTTTTCCATCCCTGCCCCTTCAGCCTGTGTATGTCCTTACAGGTGAGGTGAAGGTCTTGTAAGCAGCATATAATTTAAGTTTTGGTTTTTTACCCATAGGTCACTCCATGTCATTTAATTGGAGAATGTAATCCATTTACATTCAATGTTATTACTAATAGGTATGAACTGATTCTCACTATTTTGTTGGTTTCTAGTTATTTTGTAGATATTTTGTTTCTTTCTCCCTCTTTTGCTTTCTTCCTTGTGGCATGATGGCTTTATGCAGTGATATGCTTTGGTTATTTTCTTTTAATTTTTTTACGTAGCCATTATAGCTTTTTGCTTTGTTGTTATCCTGATGCTTACATAAGACATCTTATAACAGGTTACAGAAATCACAGCTTGATTTTGACCAAATACACAAATGTTTTGTTTTTACTTCCCCTCCTCCCACATTTTATGTTTTTGATGTCACACTTCACATTTTTTAATAATATGCATCCCATAATAAATTATTGTATCATTAGTTGTTTTTAATAAGTTTTGCCTTTAGAACTTTATACTAGAGATATAATTGATTTACCCCCTTTTATAGTATTGGAACATTTTGTATTTGACAATGTACTTACTTTTACCAGTGAGTTTTGTACTTTCACATAATTTTATGTTACTAATCAATGTCTTCTTCCTTCAGCTTGAAGAACTTCCTTTAGTATTTTTTATAATATAGGCCTGGTAACAAACTCTCTTAGCTTTTGTTTAACTGACAAAGGCTTTATCACTCCTCTTTTTTTTTTTTTTTTTTTTTTTTTAAGACAAAATTGCCTGGGTATAATATTCTTGGCTTGGCTGATTGAAAAAAACATTTTTTTATGTTTTCCAGATTTTTAGTATATTTGTATCATCCCACTCCCTTCTTGCTTGCAAGGTTTCTTTTAAGAAGTCCACTGATAGACTTATTATCTATATCTACTATACGTAACTATTTGCTTTTTCCTTGCTGTTTTCAACACTCTTTCTTTAACTTTTGACAGTTTTACTATAATGCGCCATGGTGTGATCTCTTTTGGTTCATCTTATTTGCTCTCTTTATAGGATTCCTACATTTGATTTCCTAATTCATTTTCTGGACTTAGGGAATTGTCTGCCATTATTTCTTTGATTATGTGTTTCCTGTTTCCTTTTCTCTTTCTTCTACTTCTAGTACCACAATTATGCAAAAGTTATTCTGCTTGATGATACCCTATGAGTCTCTTAAGCTGTCCTCACTCTTTTTCATTCTTTTTTTGATTTTGCTCTTCAAACTGGATAATTTCCAGCAGTCTATCTTCAAGTTCATTGACTATTTCTTCTGCTTGGTCTAGTCTGTTGTTGAATTCTTCTATTGAATTTTTCAGTTCAATTAGAGCGTTCTTCAGATAGATAATTTCCAGTTAGTACTTTAATATATATTCTATCTCTTTGTTGACGTTCTCAGCTTGTTCTTGCATTGCTGTCTTGACCTCTGTAAGCATTTTTATGACCATTATTTTTCATATCCTGCTGGCAAATCATAAAAATCCACTACATTCCATTTCTGGAGGTTTAGCTTGTTCTGTTGTTTGGAATATAATCCCATTTCTTCATTTTCCTTGATTCTCTGTGTTAGTTTCTGTACGTTACATAAGACAGCTACTTTTCCCTTTCTTCATCTTATAGACTGAACTTATGTAGGAGGTTTTCACCAATTCATCTGGTCTGATATTTTAAGGTGCCCCCCTAATATTTGTGTTTGTCCAGACTACTGTATCTGTTTTGGTGAACCCCTAAATCCTAGCATGTGCCATTTCCTGTCAGAATCCCAAGATTGGTATAATGAGAGCTGGACTCTCTAGATGTTAGCTGGAAAGACTGAGGTGTTGGATGTGAGTTCTTGTTCTTTCTATCTTCACATGGAGGTTGGGTACAGGCTTAAGGTTGTATCTCCTAATCCTGGAGGAATAGCTACTAGAAAATTGGGTCTATTATACATCCTACTATTTGTGTTATGTGGGGTTTGGGTCATTTAGTATTATAAAGTCCTCTCAACCTTCAGAGCTAGATCATTAGGAATAGAGTCCTTTAGGTGGGAGCTATGGAAGCTGTAGTGCTTGGTGCATGACCAATCTCCCTTCCGGAAAGACTAGATAGACCTGGATTTATCTCCATGGCAAGCCAGGGGGAAATCTCTGGCTCCAGCAAATGAGGGGCTGCCACTTACTTGTCCCATGGGCTTTCTGATGCAAGTTTATTAGAGACCAGGCTGTCAATTATGGCCACCAGGGGTGTGTGTCATAAACCCCTTCCAGAGGAAAACTGAGAGTTTGCACATTCCTGTTCCTTTTCTGTACTGCTTCAGAGCATCTAGTCTCGGGAACTATTTTTTGCTCTGAGATCAGAGGACACTTAGGTATGCCTAGTCTCTTCTGTTCCCAGTGCTACTAGGTTTAGGATGAAGTCCTTCAGGAGGTGGCTTTAATAATTGGTGTTCTTGGTGTCTATCCTAAACCTCTTCTAAGGAGAAAATTTTTTAGAATGCTTCTCTGCACAACCCCCAGAGAGGTGCTTGTATCCTATTTAAAAGATTTCACTTTTTTCCTGCTATCTAGGAAGACATGTGTATGCTAGTCCCTTCTGCTCCCAGTACCGTGAGATTTATGATGCAGTCTGTTAGGTAGATATGTTAAAAGTTGGAGTGCTTGATGTGGGTGCAAACTCATTCTGGACTGATGGTGGATTAACAGTGGACTGTCTTTTTAACTCTTGCAAATGAGTTAGAAGCCAAGCCGTTGGTTATAAATATGTGGTCTTATAAAACCCTTGGTGGAGGATCAGATGGATATAGCTTTTTTAAGCTCCTTCTCTGCACTACTCCAGGGAAAATGAAGTACTTCAAAGTGCTTCTCAGTCCATATGAGAGAACTGCTTTCTCGCCTACAGTCTAGAGGGACATGTGAGTGTATCTAATCCCCTCCATGTACCAAACCATGGGGAAACTTACGGTTAAATACCTACACATGAGGCCCAGACCCTATTCTCCACAGGGAGAAATTGGGTATTAGAGATTACTTTCCCATTTTTTGGCACAGTGCCCAGGGTGAGGTCTGTGACCAAATGTGCCTTGGCTTCTCTTACTTGTCTGATGTGGCTGTCTTCTCAGTTTCCCACTAGGTAGTAATCGCTCAACTGGTCTCTTTCTCTGAGGAAGTTGATCCATGGATGGGTATTTATTTTGTGCACCTGTGGGTGGAGGGAGAATCCGAAGCTTCTTATTTGCCATGTTGGTGGCATCACTTTTCATGACTATAATTTTAAACCAGAGCCTTTGAATTTACTTGAGACAAAAGCCAGTGCTCACTTGTCAAAATACAGTGGAACATGATGGTACATCCAGAAAAATTTTTGCTGTCACCTGGCCTCTGGGATGTCTTTTATCTTTATTCTTGCCATGCTGACAGCTGAAATCTTCTTCTCTTCCTTTCTTTTTTTCTGCCTTTTTATTTTTTTTTTTTTATTGTAAACCAACAATTTTTAATTGTATAAACTTATGGAGTACAAAGTGATGCTATAATCTATGAATACAATGTGGAATAATTAAATCAAACTAGTCAATATATCCATCACCTCAAATACTTAACATTTTTGTGGCAAGAACATTTGAAATTTACTCTCCTAAAAATTTTGAAATGTATATTACTCTAATATTAACTATAATTACCACATTTTACAACAGAACTCAAAAAAGAATAAAGCATTCTTCATGAGGTTTTGCATCTTTGACCATCAATGAGATAAAATATCATTTTCAAAGTAGCATCCAAACATGAGTGTACTTACCCACATCCTCCAGTTCATAATAGAGCAAGCAGGTGAACAGAGTAATAATTCATGGTATTTCACAATTAACAAACTATTAACAGAGGAAGTTGGTTGAAAAAAGGCATAGGAACATTGTCTTATAAGAATTAAAACCAAGGGGCTCCATAATCATCTGGCATCCATTCAATATTGTGTCTGTGGTTAGAAATATGCATATAGGAACTCCAGGGATTTTCCGGATTCCTCATTTAAGGTCTCAGTCAACTGTGGCCACAATGTAACACTTGTGCTGAGTTACTCTCTGTACTAAGCAGTCATCTGCATAGGTTCTTTGTGTGTGCATGGTAGTCATTCAAATCTTGGAACCTTGGCAATTCTAAGGGCCACTTGATACTTCTGCCCCAATATCTCAATTTCAGCCATCACACGGTCAGTTATATAAGGAATGCACTTGGCATACAGGCAGTCCATCATTGCCTGCACTAAGGCCAGTTTGGTTTTCATGGGAAAGTTGATAAAGTTGGTATCACCAAGATGTGGTAAGGTGGGCCCAGTTGTGTATTATATTGGAAGAATAAGCAGGAAGTGTGCTGGGAGACTTCTCTTTACTTTAATGTGCTGGGATCTTTCTTTTCTTTCTTTTTAGGTTTCAATCTATCCTTTACATTAAGCCTCTGATCTCTGAGACTAAGCATTCACTTCATGGTTGTATACTTCCTTGTTTTCTTTTGCTTTCCCATGCTGATGCCACGCTCTTTTTTTCTGCCGTTTGAAAATCTTTTTATCCTTTTCTTTTCTGTTCTTCCTTTTTTATTTTTTGTCATCTTTTCTTCACCTTTCAATTCTCCTCTGTCTTCTATGTCTCCTCTTTCTTTCATTCATTCTTCCACATTTCCGGTTAGAGACAATTCTAAGAAACATATATTTTTAAATAAGCAGCATGAGTCCTAGCGTTAACACTGCAGCTAGTGTGAATTGATAACATACTAAATGCCAGCAATATGAGATCTGACGTTTAAGTTTACTAACTTGCCACTGTGTGTTTATGTTAGAAGCACTGTATAAACAACTCAGTAAGGATTCATAACCTTGGTGTATCAGCAAATGCCGGCAGTATGAGATCTGATGATTAAGTTCACTAACTTGCCACTGTGCATTTATGTTAGAAGCACTGTATAAACAACTCAGTAAGGATTCATAACCTTGGTGTATCAGCACCTCACAGTTGTGTTTGCACAGCATGTGGTAATGTCTTGCTGAGCATCATCCATTATTGTTGTTGCATGTTTTTGTGTGTCATCATGAGAATGTCAGAGCTTGAATTAGAGCAAGGAACAAATATTTGTAAATTTCTTGTTAAACTTGGCAAGAGTGAAAAGGAAATCAGGAACATGTTAGTCCAAGTTTATGGATAATGAGGAAAATGGGAGGGTACAAGTGAATTAAGCATTTCTCTGAAGAAAGAGAAAACACCACTGATGAAGAGAATTCAGAACGGCCAGTATGAGCAGAACTAACAGAACACATTGCAGACATTTGTCAAACTGTGCATAAAAATCATCAGCTCACTGTGAGAAGCATAACAGACCAAGAAAATATTGATATACAGTGAGGGAAATTTTAACTGAAAATCTTGGCTGACAACTCATGGTTCTCGCCTCATGACAATGCACCAGCTTACACTGTCTGTTAGGGAGTTTTTAACAAGTAAACAAATAACTCTATTCCAACACCTTTCCTATTCACCTGATCTGGCCCCCTAATTTTTTTCTTTACTTAAAGATAAATGAAATTTTGAAAGAAAGACATTTTTTTCCAGAAAAGATTGAGAAATTTTATTACCTTAATAAAATATTATTTTTTAGTTGTTGGGGAATCGTTGAGGGTACAAAGAACCAATTTACACTGCTTGCATTTGTTAAGTAAAGTCTCTCTTATAATTATGTCCTGCCTCAAGAGGTGTGTCACACACCATGACTCCCCATTCCCTCCCTCCTTCCCTCTCCCTACTCCCCCATTCCTCCACCCTCAACCATGTACTAGCATCAATTGTCCTCATATCAGAATTGAGTACATTGGATTCTTGCTTCTCCATTCTTGTGATGCTTTACTAAGAAATCCAGGTTAATGCAAAAGATGTAAAGTCACTATCTCTTTAATGGCTGAATGGTAGCTTGTTAAACCATTGAAAGGAAGACATTTTGATGACATTTAGGACAGCAAGGGTAATACAACAACAGCTTTGATGGTCATCCCAGAAAGAGTTCCAAAATTGCATTAAAAGTTGGACTAGGCACTGCATTGGTGCATAGCATCCCAAGGGGAGGACTTCAATGGTGACCATAGTGATAGTCAGCAATGAAGTATGTAGTACTTTCTCTAGGATGAGATAGTAGACTTAAGTGTCAGACCTCTTATCTCATTTATCTTCATTACAACCCCTTAAAGTAGGTGCAATTAATATTTTTATATTAGAAATTGAAGCTTAAACTATCACCTGGAATCCTAATCATTCCATAGAGCCATAGTGGCACCATGAGTCCCCTGGTGCATGTGACAGCTCAGGCCCTTCTAAGTTCTCAATATTCCCTTTTCCATAGTGTATATTTTATACTTTTAAAGGAATTGGCAAAAGACTACCTCATTTTGAACCCATTGGGCCCAAGTATTCATCATGTGGTCATTTCCCTGGTCCCTAACATTTAGTCTTTTAGAAGGCCTTTTATTGGTTCCCTGAGCTGTGGAGTGAGAGCTATTGTGGTAAAAAAAAAAAAAAAAAAAAAAAAAAGTACCACATGGAATTGCACTCCATTCCCTGGTTGAAAGTAAGTTAGACACAACCATATGATCCAGCAATTATGTTCATTGACATTTACCTGAATTGAAAACTCATGTCCACACAAAAACTTGCACACAAATGTTAATCACAGCCTTATTCATGACTGCTAAAACTTGGAAGAAATCAAGGTACCATTCAGTGGGTAAATAGATATATAAGCTATGGTACAAGCCAGACAATGGAATATTATATGGTATTGAAAAGAAATGAGCTATCAACCCAGATAAAGAAAAGGAAATAACTTAAATGCATATTACTAAGAAAAAGAAGCCAATCTTTAAAAGCTACATTCTGTATGATTCCAACTATATGACATTCTGGAAAAGGCAAAACTATGGAGATAGTAAAAAGTTCAGTGGTTACCAAGAGTTAGGAGGAAAGAAGGGATGAATAAGCAGACCATGGAAGACTTTTAAAGCAGTGAAACTATTATAGTATGATACTATAATGGTGGGCAACATCATACATTTGTCAAATCCCATAGAATATATAGCACCAAGAGTTAACTCCAATGTAAATTACAAACTGGGAACATTGACAATTCGATGTTGGTCCATCATGTAACAGACAGCCCACTCTGGTAGTGGATGTTGATAATGAAAGCCTGTGGGGGGGAGAGGGTGCATATGAAAACTTTATGTACTTTCAGTACCATTTTGTTGTGAGCCTAAAATTGCTGTAAAATAAGGTCTATTTAAAAAAAAAAAAATTTTAAAGGTAGACTTCTTAATATACGAAATCAATTTATCTCTGGCTCTTGCAAAACAAATGAGTTGTGAATAATAACATTAAACTACTTTTTTTGCTTGTTTGTTTGTTTTAGAGACAGAGTCTCACTTTATCATCCTCGGTAGAGTGCTGTGGGATCACAGCTCACAGCAACCTCCAACTCTTTGGCTTAGGCAATTCTCTTGCCTCAGTCTCCTGAGCAGCTGGAACTACAGGCACCCGCCACAATGCCTGGCTATTTTTTGTTGCAGTTTGGCCAGGGCCAGGTTGGAACCTCCCACCCTTGGTATATGGGGCTGGCACCTTACCCACTGAACCACAGCCACCACCCTTTTATTTGTTTTTTTTTTTTTTTTTTTTGAGACAGACTCTCACCTTGTCACCCTGGGCAGACTGCCATGTCATCATAGCTTACAGCAATCTCAAACTCTTGGTGTTTACAGTTTACAGCAACCTTAAACTCTTGGGCTCAAGCAATCCTCTTGTCCCAGCTTCCCAAGTAGTTGGGACTACAGGCATCTGTCACAATGCCTAGCTATTTCTTTTAGAGACAGGGTCTTGCCCTTGCTTAGGTTGGTCTTGAACTCCTAAGCTCAAGCTATCCACCTGCCTCAGCCTCCTGAGTAGCTGGGACTACAGGTGCCCACCACCAAGCCCAGCTCATTTTTCTATTTTTAGTAGAGACAGAGTCTCTCTCTTGCTTAGACTGATGTCAAACTCCTGAGCTCAGGTGATCCACCCACATCGGCCTCCCAGAGTGCTGGGATTACAGGCATGAGGCACCGTGCACGGCCAACATTAAACTACTTTAACCAAGTGGTGGCCACAAACACTTTCAGCTATTGTACTAGACATGGTGTCTTTTGTAGGACAGGTCAAAGTAGCCACTGTCACTTAATGTCTGGCCAGTATGTGCTTTTCAATCCCATGCAGTTCACGTTCCCGTGGAAAGGATAGCACATCCACAGTCTTGTCCTAAAGCCCTACACTAACCTTTCTGTTCGATGGTACAAGAAGCTCAGAAGAACATCAGTCATCTTGACATTCCAGAGAACATTACACTGGTCCACTGTATTAATGAAATTACATTAATTGAGCAAATAGCTGGAAGTGGCAGTGCCATGGACGTCCTAATCAGACGCATGCACATCACAGGGTAGAAGAGAAACACTATAAAGGATCATGGGCTTGATGTTTTAATATAGTTTCCCCTAATATTTTATTATAAAAAATTCAAACATATTGGTGGCACCCATGCCTCAGTCAGTAGGGCGCCAGCCACATACACAGAGGCTGGAGGGTTCGAGCCCAGCCCAGCCTGGGCCTAACAATGACAACTGCAACCAAAAATAACCAGGCATTGTGGCAGGTGTCCCAGCAACTTGGGAGGCTGAGGCAAGAAAATCGCTTAAACCCAAGAGTTGGAGCTGTGAGCTATGATGCCACAGCACTCTACCAAGGGTGACCCAAGAGTTGGAGCTGTGAGCTATGATGCCACAGCACTCTACCAAGGGTGACATAGTGAGACTCTGTCTCAAAAAAGAAAAAAAAGAAAAAAGTTCAAACTTACAAAAAAGTTAAAATGACTTTATAGTGAACCCCTGAATATTCACCATCTGGACTTTACAGTTAACATTTTACTATATTTGATGAAGTATTTGTGATTCCAATAATCTAGAGCATGTCAGGATAACCTCTTAAAAATAAAAAACAAAGTGCTCCATCTTGCATCCCCTATCACTAAGAAAAAGAGTACTTACTCGCCCATTTTAGATTTGGAGATAGCACATTATTCTCTTAGAATCACCACTCTAATTTATTTTGGGAGCAACTCAGAAGGTTAATAGTTTCTAATGGAGCCCAGGGCAAAACAAAAAGGCTCAGCAGCAAATCCAGGCTGCACAGCACACGGCCCTACCATTCCGACTGTAACCAATAGACCTGTGGACACTCCAGGGATCCCTGGTGAATACATTGATTCATGGTAAACACATACGCGGGGTCTCTGAAAAATACTGATACAAAGCAAGAGCAGAGAGGCCCTTCAGGTTTTGCAGCAAGACCTGTCTTCTGTGGCATAGTCTACGTGATTTTTGCAAAGCTGCTGTTGGCTTCTCCTGAGCCCTCAGTCTGACTGAGTGCCTGACGGTTTAGCCATTTCAGAGCTGCTGCCCGTGATGACTGGCATTTTTAGATCTACCAAGTTATGAGGTCAAGCAAGTACAGCAGCAAGCCATCAAAGCATAGAAATGGTTCAAATCAGGACCAAACCGAGCTAGAGTGTACGAAAGCCCACATGAACAGGACTTCTGATACCCACAGCACCTACCCCTGCAGCACTAATGCCTGGTCTTGTTAAGGGGATGGAAAACGTTCCTACAGCCAGCTTATGGAGGAGGAAAAGTCTTGGTCCTAGTTCATAGCTGGTTGTACTCAATATGTCAGTGCAAACTGAAAATTAACTACTATTGCCCAACAGCCCCATAGGGGGTGGCTGTAAATGTCAGCTGTAAGTGACAGTCCTTCCAACAGACAGGGCTGATAGCAGCACATATAATTTTTCACTTTTACACAGGAAATGGTAGTTTAAGAAGGATATACACAGACCCTTGAGAATTGCAAATGGCTAGCTTGGTTTTTCAGGACCCAGATGAAACAAGTTTGGAAGATCAGACAGAAGAAAAAAGTCTAGAGAAGAACCAGGTGATAGGCCCTTTGGAGTGGAGACAGATTTCAGGCTACTTCCCACAGGAAAATACCCAGGTCAGAGAGGACACCAACAACCAAGATGACCCCTCCCGACGGTGTCAGCAGGCCTCCACTATCCAATGCCTTCGTCTAAGAATGGAGTCCCCACAGGAACAGAAATAGAGGCTCTGCATGGATGGACACAACAGCATGTGCCCCTGCTCATCAAGACCACCACTGAACACCCGACCTGCCAAAGTGCTACCAACCCGGTGTTGGCAAAACCTAAAGTCTCAGCAGCAAATCCAGGCTGCACAGCATGCTGCCCAACCTGACGTGAAACCTGATAAAGCAGCAAAGCCTGAGGCCTGCCAGATACTTGGTGACAGGTTGATTACATCCAATCCCTTATTCTCTGGGCGGAGGGCGGAGGGTGATTCATCCTTATTGGAATTGATACTTACCCTGATGTGCCTTTGATTTTCCTATCTGCTACGTCTCTGCCAGTGGCACCATTCATGTGCACGTGAATGCCCAATTTATTATTGTGAGATTCCCACATAATACACCGATCACTTCAAGTCAAGAAATTCATATTTCTATCCTATAGTGCATCACTTGGAAGCAGTCTGCCTGCCAGAATGATGGAATTGCTTGTTAAAGACCAACATACATTTATCTTACAGTCCCAGAGGTTAGAAGTTCAACTCAGGTCTCCCTGAGCTAAAATCAACATGTCAGGAGGCTGAGTTCCCTTCGCAGGCTCTAAGGAAGAGTCTGCTTTCTTGTCTTTTCCAGTTTCTATTAATAAAAGCTTCTCACATTTCTCGGCTTGAGGACCTTTCCTCCACCCTGAGACCCTGCAATGGGAGATTGAGTCCCTTTCATATCACATCACCCTGTCCTCCTCTTCAGTCCCTTCTACTTTTAAAGACCCTTGTAGGCCAGGCGTGATGGCTCACACCTCCTAGCACTCCGGAAGGCCAAGGCAGATGGGTTACTTAAGCCCAGGAGTTCAAGACCAGCCTGAGCAAGAGAGAGATCCTATTCCTGCTAAAACCAGAAAAATGGCTGAACATTCTGGTAGTCACCTGTAGTCCCATCTACTCTGGCGGCTGAGGCAGGAGAGCACTTGAGCCCAGGAGTTTGAGGTTGTTGTGAGCTATGACGCCACAGCATTCAACCCAGAGTGACAGAGTGAGACTCTGTCTCAAATAAATAAATAAATAAATAAATAAATAAATAAATAAATAAAATAAAAGGAAAGAAAAAGGGAAAAAAAGACTTTATCATTACAAAGTAAAAAACAATTTTTTTAAAGAAAAAGAAAAAAAGGCTCTTGTTATTATACTGAGTCCACCCGTATAATCCAGGATAATCTCCCTGCATAAAATCACCAGATTAACAACCTCAGTTCCAACTACAACCTTAATTTCCCTTTGCTGTGTAACACAACACACTGACAGTTCCAACATGCAGCCATGGATACCCTTAGGAGTGGGGAGGAGAACATTATTCTGCCTGCCTCAAAACTGTAGTAACAAAAGAGAAAGCTTATAAAATGTAAGTCCACCCTCATATCTACTTTAGAACCAAACTCTTTCTGGCAAAAGCCAGAACAACCAGAGAGAGAGAGAAAGAAGAGAGAAGAAAGGAGGAGGGGAGGGAAGGGAAAGAAGAAGGGAAACAACTTTGATTTTATTTGTATATAAAGTATGCTTAGCTACTGAACCCTGAGGTCATCGGGTCGAAGACTGCCCCAGGAGGACGCACTCATGGGCTTGAAGTTAAATCTGTTTCAAACACTTAAGGTTCTGCTCATCAAGACTAATAACAACTCTGGTCAATTACCACGTATGAATTTTTACTAGCATTATTTGTTAAAAATTATAATATAACTTACTTTTACCTTGTTTTTCCAGCTCAAATTTCCTTGAAGCAACTCATTTTCTTCTTAATTTTGATAATATGAATGACTCTGAAGAGCAGATAGCAGATCACAACTCCCTTTAGAAAAACAAAAGTGCAAGGACTGATGAAATGTGTCTTACGGGCATCGTCAGTGATCACCACTCGCTGCTCTCACCTGAATCGTTCACATTTTATAACCTCCCACATCTGATCTGTAGGATTAAATGTGACAAAATGTTTCGATTGACAGCGTGTAATATTTATTTTACTATTGATCTGCATCCATGTGGATAAGAGTAATTCTGTAAGACATATTTGAACTAGTAAATCCAACAAATGCGATAAAGAAATGGCAGGGGGGTGACGTCCCGAACATGCATTTGGCGCTTCAAAACAAATGGGTTGTTAAAAAGTTATTTGAGATTAGTTGAGCATGGGTAGGTATTTATTGCCTTCTTCTTGGCTAGAGAATTGTTAGAGAAATAAGGCTAATTGTAGAAATAATTCCTCTTATAAAACATAATTATGTTTTCTTGCAGAGATGGGCTGTAAAATATCTGAATGCTTTCAGATACTGTATCTTTCTCTTTATGTCAGATATCAGTTCACTTTGGGAAACCATCTGCATGAACTATCACGTGCTTAGTACAGAGCATCAAAGAAAAAACTAGAAGCAGGAAGATGTTTTAGGAAGAGAAGTCAATGCCTCGGTCTGTGTTAAACTGTGAAATTTCTCCACCTCATTATTTTAATTCCTTTTGAAACTCTGAATTTCCATTTTAGAAAGCATCTATTTCTAAAGAAGCATTCCCTCTCCCTCATACTCAAATTATGTCTTTTTCTGATTGTCCTGGTTTCTATTAACAAAAATATCTATTGATAGTCAAACAATATTGTGGCAAAAGGATTACCATCCAGATTTACAATTGTTCATACTTGTAAATGGGCATTGAGGAAGACTGCCCCAAACAAAAAGTATTTAAAATCAGTAATTTGTTGTTTTTGTTTTTTAAATTTGTACAGTAAGGAAGGTCACTAGTAGGGAGTTTTATTCATGCTTTGAACGAATGGTCTTCGGAGGCTACAGTTATCATTCTGTCCTTAAAGGACATTCCATCTTTGAAGACATTATTCAGCTTAAAAAACAAGCAGATCCTGGCTTAGTGCCTATAGCTCAAGCAGCTAAGGCGCCAGACACATACACCAGAGCTGGCAGGTTCGAATCCAGCCTGGGCCCGCCAAACAACAATGAGAATTACAGCCAAAAAATAGCCAGGTGTGGGTCGGGCGCCTATAGTCCCAGCTACTTGGGAGGCTGAGGCAAGAGAATCACTTGTGCACAGGAGTTGGAGGTTGCTGTGAGCTGTGATGCCACGGCACTCTACCCAGGGTGACAGCTTGAGGCTCTGTCTCAAAAAAAAAAAAAAAAAAAAGTCAAAAGTCAAGCAGATCCTTTTCCTATTTACTCAAGCGTTAAGTTCTTGATAAGTGGAAGGAAATTAAATCATAATTAATTTTATTAGAAAAATTAAGATAAAATAGGTAACATATTTCAGTACGTAGAGAACAATATGAGTTGTCCCTTTGTCCCAGGCTTCCTTAATGTAAGTAATAACAGAAAAGTTTCAGAGAAAATAAAGCAAATACATGTAAAAATGTATCATAAATTACATTTTAAAAGTCACTGACAATATCTAGTCAAACAGCAGACAATAACCTCTGCAGCGGTTTTACTTTTCACCGTATCCATTAGAGAAACACTCCCACATGAAGTCTTTGACATATGTTTGTTCACCAGATTCTGGTGAGTATCCCTGGGCACAATGATTAGGATACTACAAAGAGGAAGTTTGCTTTCCCCAAGAAGAAGGCAATTTAAGTAAATTCCTTGTATCTGTATTCTATCTGCAGAAACCTTTGATATCCACATTTCATTTGACAAACTCTCCGTGAACTTAGTGTCACCACGAAGCACTTCCACCCATATTTACAGAAGAAGTAAGTGAATTTAAGAAATCTCAGTTACTCACCAAATAAACACATATTTAAACATGAAACTTACATTTTATCCAACTGACTAGGTAATTGCTCAGAGAACTCATTATCTAAAGACATGGTGGAATTAAAAGCATAAATACACCTTTAAAAGGCTTAGATAAAATTCATATATAACAAACCTCTACTGGGTTTTAAAGTGTTGTTTTATATGTAGCCATTTAGTTTTCTCTTGGGAAGCTGAGGCAGGAGGATCACCTGAACCCAGGAGTTTGTGGTTGCTGTGAGCTAGGCTGAGGCCATGGCACTCTAGTCTGGGGCAACAGAATGAATGAAATTCTGTTTCAAAAACCAATAATAATAATAATAATTTCCTTCATGAGATACTTTTCATGCTCCCTAGCTTTGCCTGAGAAAAATACCACTGTATCTTTCATGTTATATCTAAGGTTTAGCAGGAGAGTTATTTAAACATAAATGATGTATACTTTTTTTTTTTTTTTAGTGCTAGAATGACCAGATTGGGAGGTTGGCTGATTTCTATTTCCAAACATCTCCAGGTAAAAAAGTATTTGCACATTATGACTGATGTCCATTGTGGTTGTGAAAGATTCTCATTCAGAATAATATCACCAAATCCCAGGTAGTCAAAACATAAGCACTGCTCTCTGGGACTAATAACAAATTCCATCTAATGAGCGTCTTTTACCAGATACCTACACTAATCAGTTTATTTCATTTTATTCTTACCTACCCACACAAACTTTGTAAGTACATATCATTATCCCGTTTTATGAGAAACATAAGACTTAGAAAACACATGTGACTAACTTGCCCAAGAGCATACAGGTAATAAGTGGCATTTGACCAGGGTCAGGTAACTCAAAATTTCTGGACAATTAGCGTAAATGGTAAAAGATTGTCATTTCAACAATTATCACAGAATCTTTAATAAGGAAGTTTCACTTACAATGATGGTTAAAATACCATTTGTGTAACAACCCAGTTGCAATGAATTTCTCCGCAAGTATCTTTTACACTCTTAAAAATCATCCTCTCTATTGGATCCTAATTTGAGCAAATAAACTAGAAAAGACATTGTGTGGAAAACTGGGAAAAAAAAAAAAAATCATCCTCTCTTCTTAGAAGATAGCCTGTCCTACCAATATTTTGCTTAAATGACAAACCACAAAAGAACTTTGAAACATTGTGTTCAAAACTATAAAACAAGAGGCAAGAGATATTTTGGCACCCATGTACTATACACAGAATCAGCAGATAACATAAAACTGCATCTTGTAGTGAATTACACAGGTGTTAAATAGGTGGTACCTGTGGCTCAGTGAGTAGGGCGCTGACCCCATATACTGAGCATGGGGGGTTCAAACCCAGCCCCAGCCAAACTGCAACAAAAAAATCACTGGGCACTGTGGCAGGCACCTGTAGTCCCAGCTGCTGGGGAGGCTGAGGCAAGAGAATTGTGTAAGCCCAGGAGTTGGAGGTTGCTGTGAGTCATGTGACGCCACAGCACTCCACTGAGAGCGGTAAAGTGAGACTCTGTCTCTACAAAAAAAAAAAAAGAAGAAGAAGAAGAAGTATCAGTTGAAAGAGATACAACTCTTCTTTCAAATCACCGTAGACCAATAAAATGCCTGCATGGAACTTTGTAGTAATTTACTGGAAGCAAGCTATGACATGAGGCACACACAGAACCATCAAATTAAATTTCAAAATTATAATAATCTCAGACTATACACTTGTGAAAAATAGGAACAAAATTTCCAATTTAACAGAATAAGTAACCCAAAGTCTTGACATTTGAAGATGCATTTTTTTTTTTTTTTCAGATTTAAAAAGAATAATAAAATCAACAATGGGCTTTTACTTCACTGTGAATTGTAGGCCCAATATTGTGGCTGGAAGTGTCCCCATGACGGGGACATGTAGGTGCCAGAGCCCACCCACAGACAGCCACCCTGCACCTGGCTTTTCCTCCTGGTGGCTATGAATGGCTTCCCTCCTGAATCTCCCTGAAGGCGAGCTCCAGTTACCTGGCCTAACCTTGAGCTCCCATTGGGAGGACACTGAGGCCTCCTACAGATTTAACTCTGGCCAGGATTTAGTCAACACTGAACCCCAAAGTCACCTAGAAGGGTAAAGGGAAGGTCTGGGACGGATTCCCTAGGTTCAGATCTTGTTTCTCTCCTTATTAATATGCATCTTTAGAGAAATTGCCCATCTCTTGGGAGTATCTGCTTGCTACTCTGTAAAATTATGATTAAATAATAAAAATATAAATGGTGTTGTAAGGCTGCCAGAATGCCAAATGCCTTGGCTTAGTGGACATCCAAAATTGTTTTCCTTCTTTCCTTCCTTCCTCCCTTTTTTTCTTTCTGCATATCCACTATTATATCCAGGATGCTCTTTCTGTCTCCTGATGGTAGACCCAGAAACTTTAGAGAAAGCGCTTTTCCATCATTTGAAGCGTGCGTTCCTCAACCTCTTCATTTGGCTCCACGTCCACATTTGCGGTTCACCTTAAGAAAGGTTCTAAATGAGGAAGTGAGAACTAGTAATGCTCCCTCTCAGCCTTTTTTTTTTTTTTTTTTTGCAGAACCTAAGGTCATTGCTAGCAGGCCTGGGGACTTTTTTTTCACTAACAGTGAACTAAATGATGCATTAAATTGGGTGAGGGCTGCCTTTAGGTGAAGATGAAAAGTACCCTGGCTGCCCCAGGAGAGAAGGTTTTCACCGGGATGATTTCAGCTGCACTTTTCTGCGCCACTTTCAATAGCGCAGGTGATGAGGACATTATGTGCATAACCCTCTGAATCAGCCCAGCAGCCCAGTGTCGCCCTCTGCTAAGACAAGAGGGAAGGGAAGATGTACAAGAAGAGATGCTTTAGTTTTCCTTTCCATTTTTGCGTCCTCACTCCCCCATTGGAAGGAAAGAATACAAGCACAAAGAGAGTACCACTTATTTTACCAAAACTTCAAAAGACACCAAATCCAGGTCTTCAGGTAAGTATCTGGGGCATTCCAGTTACCTCTGATTATAGTTCCAATTAAGATAAGTTTTGTCAAATGAGTTAGGTCTTTCTCTGTCTGCCATGGTTGTATAATAGAGACAATCAGTCGTTTACTGTACACATCAGTAGAGGGCCGGGGGAAGACTTTTAGAAGATCTGGGGCTCAGTCTCTCCAAAGGGTCAAAGGCCAGGTAATTTCACAATAAAGGGCAGAGAGATTTGGACCTCAAGGTTATGGGAGAAAACTTGCTATCTGATCAGAGTGCAAATTGCTCTAAGGGTTGGCTGTCAATCACAGCAGAATAAGTAGACCATTATATTTTACTGCCTGCTGCTTGCATAAACTAAATTAGAGCAGTTTGTGTACTTTTTATCACTTTCTTTGTACTTTGTGCTGTTAAAAATGAATATTGTGTATATATACAATTTTGTTATCAGAGCCTCAAATACAAAGAATAATGACAGAATATTTTTTAAAACAGTTTCTTAAAAATCTTCCTGGCTATCTAAGAGATAAGACAGTTTTTTGAACCATACTAACATGGGATACAGAAATGAGCTATGCATATACGGGCAGTGCCTACGTATAAGCTTACACATTCCTATTAATAAATGGTACAGCAAGTTTTAAATGTAAGTCTGTCTAAATAGAGCTGTTGTGACAAGGAGATGTGACAAACTGTAGAAACCAACTTAGCCCAGAGCCTGGCACAAAATAAATACTCTCTAAAGGATGTGCACACGCACCCTTCATTTTCACATTTATCCTCCGTGCCCCCTCCGCACTCCACACTCAGTAGACATTCAACAGAGCTGAGCAACAGAGGAGCCCAGGGTGGTTAATCATCACCAAGCAGAAGTGACAGGGGAATGAACAAGGGAGAGGCTGGAGAGAAAGGAAGAAGTGGTTTTTAAGGTGTGTAAAAAAAGATAGCCTAGATGAAGATGGAGAAAAAGTGCTTGGATCAAGACACCAGGTGGGAAATGGAACTGGCTTGTGGCGGGTAGGGAACGTGGCATTCAACTCAGTTTCCACAAATGCTGACCTGGTAACAGCCTAACCTCTGAGGCCCTATTTCTGCAGGTGGAGTGACAGGTGAAAAAGAAGATAAGTCCAAACCCCAAGTAGGTGTGTGACAGGGACAGAAGCAAGGTCTCCTTTTTGTTTGCCCAGGGATAGAGCCATGTTTCCTTGAGCTCGTTTTTCTTGTCTGGCTCACAGACTACTTGATATAGTTTTCCCATTTCTCCAGGAATGACTCACAAATGCTATATTATTTTACTCTACACAAATTGCTTTCCATAAACCCAGAAAAGGAAAAAAAAAAGTGCTTGGAGCCATATTACGAACATGACACATCTGTTTTTAATAAGTAAAGAAATATAATAAAACCTTTACTTTGGAGGAATATCCAGAGTTTTATCCAGAGGGAAAAAATTGTATCCATCTGGTCCCATGAGAGCTGGTTTCTGCATTAAGGGGTATTTGTTGGTTGGGTGATTGGAGAGTGGGAGTAGGAAAAAGGGGGAAGTTGTTAGATTCAACACTTATCGTTAAGTGGAGTTGGTTTCTAAAAATGTAGCTTCCAGAAACTGGTGAGTAATCCTTCTTCGTAGTGCAATATTATGTCACCAGATCTGCTGAGCCAATGCACAATAAAATTAATCCTCCATTCTGCAAATGCTGGTGATACGGCAATCACAGATGTGCTGAAATAGAAGTGTTCGTGCCAGGCAGAGTTCACGAGCCACAGACCCAGGCACTTGTCAGATTTCCAGTCCACACTTCACACCAAGCCTGCACGATCTGAAGAGGAGGAAGTGGCTGCAGAGTCCCTGAAGGGTTTTCCAAGTCTATGTCGTCTCCTTCCCCAGAGTTGTTACTGCACACTTTTGCACACTATTTTAAAATTTCCAGCCAATCTGGCAATATACTAATTATGTAGAAAATCTGAGGCAGGGTGGACAAGGGAAGTAGAAATATGGGAGGGGAAAGAATAGGCACTGTGGGCATATGCACTAAGCGGACGCTCCTGATTAAACCTTCCAACCACCTCCAAGAGCTGGTGGTACAAACCTGATTTTAGACCTGGGGAAACTGCTCAGTGAGCACACAATCGCCAAGCAACAAAGCTGAGCCACTCCAGCCCTGTCCATCACACGGTCCTCATCCAGTCGTCTGTCTGTGCTGAAATTCTTCTTAATGATCCCTTCTAATTTGCAAAATGGAGGAACGAGGTGAAGGGAATTAAGGGCCAATGAAGTTGAATAGTTCAGCCATATCAACGGCAAAGTAAAAGAAGAATCTCTCTTAACTCTTAGATTCAGTCCAATATAGCTGTTCCTGACTATTTTTTTTCATGCTACACTGTTTTGAAGACATGTTGGTGACTACTGCATGATATCAGAGGTGGTCTTCCATTTCAGAATCTGGCCACACACTCATGGACTCAACACCTATCCTCCCAAAACTCTAGCAAAGAGATTCTGATTAGTTAAGTTGGGTCACAAGGCCACTTCTTGGCTAGGGAGAGATGGGACTCTTGACCAATTTAAGACAATATGTCGAGAAAAATTCAGTTGCTCTTACCACAAAAAAAGAGTAAATAAAAGATATCCACTAGAGCGGTACTCACAGAAGCCCGCAATTACCTTTGCTTGTGCTTGAATTTTCTGCTCTGTCCCTCTCCGACAAGATCATAAACTCCATGAAAGCCAGGGCGTTTTGTTCTGTTCCTCTCTGTAAACCAAACAGGTGGTACAAAGTCTCCCATAGGCTAAACTATGAATGGACCAGGCAGAATCTCCATATTGCCAGAAAGTCTCATCAAGAGAAACTAAATGACTAGAAACTGATGCTTACTTAAAACCAAGTGATTCAGAGAGCCCCCATTAAAACGTATCCTTCTATCAGTTGAATCTCCAGACTGGACATAAATGCTAGCAGGCCCCACAGCAGGAGGGCAAAGCTGCCCAGCCGTAGCTTTAGCCTCTCACAGGAACAGCACTTACCAATTCTCAGGGCTGGACAGCCAGTGGCTTCATTCTGTTGAGCTTTAGCCTTTCTCATTCCGCTGAAAATCACCAAACACCCTTCGTTTTCAAATAGCTCAAGAATCTTAGCTGCCACACACACACAAGGCTTCATCTCCACTTCATGTATTTAGGACTGCTTTAGCTTGTGTTTGAATGCCAAAGAGGAGAACCTCTTTTAATTAGGAGGTTGACACATTTTTTTAAATAGATGCTAGGAATCATGGATTTTCTCTACTTCATTTTCACCAACCCCCATGCCTTGCAAGCATCATTCCTGTATGTCTCCTTATTGTCTTTCTTTGAAGCTCTTTGCGTGTAGGGAGAATGTCTGTTCCCGTTCCCGTAATATCCCGAACACCTTGTTCAGTGCCCGGACACAGCCGATCCTCAATAAATACTCATTGCACTTGAAGAATAGATACATCGATGTACCTTTTCTTTAAATCAATTTCAACTAAATACAACTAATTGAAAACAGGACACTGTTAGGAACGTAGAGTGGACTTAATGTTCTTGTTCACCCATGTAGGTTTTTGTTTTTGTCTGACTCGCTGTCAGGAGGAGCTAGAGCAGTGTGTGTGCTATGAGATGGTCTTAGGTGTGCCGTGAAATTATTTTAATCATTAATTAAATTATTTTCAAAAGAAGTTCAAAGAATAGTAAATATATTCTTTTTTTACTATTTTTTTATCAACATAATTTAAGTGTGCCGAGGAAGTTTAATCATAGGTTCAAGTGTACTGTGATATAAAAAAGGTTCAAAAACACTGATCTAGAGTAAGAAAACAATTAGTAAGGAAAAACAGGTGACCTTGCTTAGCACTCCCCACCCAGTGCCTTTTGGTCAGTGCCCTCTTTGGAACAGACCACACTATGTCTTTCATGGGCCCCAAGCATTTTGCTATCATCCTCTCTTCCAAAAAACAATAAAAAGTTGTACTTTATAATTGCACTGGTACAAAGATAAAATTAACCAGGCTGGATTCATTATAATATATTCATTATTATTTCGTTTTTGATCTTCTTGTCTTAAACATAATCAAAATTAAAACATGAAAATGCCACCGATTCCATAGACACTGGACTGGCTGTGCCTGGTGGACAAGGCCACTCTGCTTTGAAGGCCCCCTTGGACAGGACCGTTTCCCAGCCAGAGCAAGGCTGGCTCCTCCCTCCATTTCTGATAGGATGAAGTTTCAGATGTAGGAGCTGATCCAGGCTTTCTAGTTGGAATCCCAACTTAGGAGACCTCTGATATAAGAATAATATGCTGAGACCTGAGGAGGAAAATCCCTACCTGCAGCTTGCCTCCCCCAGTTCTGAATCACGCCAACTCTCATCTTTTCTGTTGCTAAGCCATGGGACAATTATGCCTACCCAACACTACAGAGCCCTCCTCTTGTTTATGTAAAGACCCCAATTAGGCCAGAAATAGAATTTGGCACAGAAAACACTGTTTAAAAAATGTTAAAACATTCAGGCTAGTGCTCCTGTTCATTATTCTCTGCTGAAACCTAATATTAGTAACAGCATGTACAGAGGACCTGGACCATGAATTAATAATGAAGCCCTTGTACTGGAAAAGACGTGAGCACCTCGTTACTTTATTTGGCAGACATCTGTGGGGATGGGAGTTCGCTCTGTCTTACACAGCACTTTCAGCAATAGGTAGACTAAAACTAGAAGTCAGTTATTTCTGAGGGATTACCTGCAGGGGAAAAGATAAACCAACATTCATCTACCAGCCCCTGCCTTCCTGCTCTGCCGGCAGAGACACAGGGCTCCTCAGAAGTTTGCTGCCCACGTTACCTCTCCCTGAAACTTTTAGTTTCCTAAAGCATTTAGTCCTGTCAGTGTTGTAACAGGTGTACTTTCGATTATTTTCTTCATCTGGTATATTCCACCATGGGATTAAAAACTCCTTAGGAACAAAGAAAGACGCATATCTCTGTATCTCTGGAAAATGTGGGAAAGCAGTTAAGAACAGAGGCCCCATATTAAATCAGATGTACACTGAAATCTTACCTCCATGGACCACCACATGAGAGTTGCATGATCTACGGCAAATCATTTGACTTCTCTGAACCTCAGTTTCTCCTTCTGTGAAACAGGATAACAATACTGTCATTACCTTTCTGAATTATTGTAAGGGTTAGGATAAATGCGGAGTGTCTAGTTTAGCGTGAGATAGAGTGAGCATTACATAAATGCTAGATGTCACCATTTCCCATGACGTCTCTGTTACCGTACCACATAGAGTAATGATTAGTGCCTACTAATGTTTGCTCTGTAAATCATGGAATATATTTTACGTGTATATATTTTTTATATATTTTTTAATATATATATTTAATATAAATATATTTTATATTTTATATATAAATATATATTTTTCTATAAAATATATATTTTATATGTTTTTATAAAATAAAATATATTTTATCCAAGATGAGGAGCCATTTGTTTTGCTTGGCTTGGTTTTTGACAAACTTGACTTTCATCTGAATTTACTTCTTCTTTGGTGGGCGTCATTCTTGCTTCCTGAAGGCAACTTGGAATAAGTAACTGATAAGGATTTACCAAGGATACTTCCCAACAAATTTTCCACTTCTGATGGATTTTGCTTCAAGAAAATTTGGAACAAATTCTCAGCCAGAAAGTATCACAGCACCTGTCGTAACAATCGAGAGAAAGACAAACTTGAACATGAAAATAGGATTGTGTATGGAGGTGTCGAGCTTTTGGCTCTGTCTACATTACTACAACTTTAAGGATTATTTGGTTTATTTCTTGCAAGGCGACTTACTCACCTGTCCCTTAAGACCAGGTTTTCTGTTGCTTCCTGCACATGTAAATAAATGCCTTTCTACATCTGCAGAAAACAAGTAGTTGTTGTCATCACTATACCTGCCCTGTGAAACCTTAGGAAGGTGATAGAGTTACACATTCCGTGCCTTTGAAGGGGAGCACAGCATTTCGGCCCCAGCACCAGGGAGCTGCATCCAGGGGACCTAATAAACGTGGCTTTGAGTTTTGTGGACTTGGACATTAAATTATATTCTTTAAAATAATCCAAAACACATTTTTAAAAACAAAAAGATTAAAAAGTAAAAGGGGATAGAATGCTGTCTGTGGATAAAAAACAGTTCGTAGAGAAAGGTCTAGTGTTTGTTGGTTTTTCAAGCTATTATATAACTGATTGTAGTTTATGGTATAGGAAATAAATTTGCCCTTGCACCTGCACAGAAAAACCCACATCAACGAGTTTGCTTCGGCCGTCAATCTGTGGGACCAAAAGCTAAGCCTGAAAGCAAAGGTGAAATAAAATCCTAAAATTGCACAGTCGCCACAGAGGAGTCAGCTATCCAGAGGCCCCTGCTGAAACCCCATCTTTAGGGTAGAGTTTCAGACACATTTTGATGTTTTGGTCACCTGACCCAAGCTCAAGAGCCCAATTGGCCTCCAAATTTACAGGCTAAGTAATGATGTAACCAGAGTGTGTGGGAACCAGAAGGATGAGACAGATACAATTTTTCCCAGTCGTTTATTAGACTTGGCTACTAATTCTACTTGTTCCTTGGTTTGACTACTGGTTATCAGGAAATTCGAACTATTTAAAGGATATAATGGGTTTATCTAAACTCAAGGGAGAATTTAGTCACATACATGTAAAAGTAAACTACAGTAACAGAAAATAGTAATTTTCAAAATTCAACTGTTTATATATAAATTTGATTGTAGATTATTCTAATGTATCTGTACTTTGTTTTTCTGGGGTTTTTTTTAACCAAACATATTTACACTATCACTTATAATGTCATTCTTATGTTGCTTTAAAAAAAACAGTATAAATGTTTTGGTTTATCGTGATTTTTCTAATTCTTTTCTTACAACAGTATAAATGTTTTGGTTTATCGTGATTTTTCTAATTCTTTTCTTACTCTTACGGAGTTTTTGTCCAAACAGAATCAATGTTTATTCTCAAGTAATTTGTCACTATGGTAACTTTTGGCCTTCAACCACTGACACTCTATCAGAGACAAGTGAGAGAAGAAATTATCCTTGTTTGACAAGAATTAGCAGAACCAGTTTGGCAAACTTCAGGCATAAGCAAAGGTAGCAGGGCCCAGGATGCTTAGGGATAAAAACATTTGTTATTCCACCAACATGACTTCATGTCAGGAAAAGGAGAGAATATTCAGGTTTCACTACAAAAACAGGCCACTCTTGTGCTAATGGAAAAGCTTGAACGGAATTTTTCTTTCTCTAAATTTCCTATATTCCCTCCCCCTCCCATGAAATCATTTAAATAATTCCCAATACTTACACAATATTATCTTTCCAATGTGTTGGCATGAGTTTATGAAAAGTTTTCTGACTCATAATTCCAAATATCTTGAAGAGACTATTACAACTGTACCTCGTGGATCTTATCAACAGTTTTACAAGAGATAGAAAAGGTCCCTAAAATGAATGCTCTGGCTGTTTATAATAAATCCCCTGTCTGATTTTTAAAATGTAAGTTGATATTATGTTTTGGTGGTTTTCATATTCGTAGTCTCAAAATGCTTCCTCTAGTTAGCAAACATGGGAAAGAAATCCCTGAAAACCTCCGTCCGTCTTGCTTCTTGTTTAGGCGTGTACCATGCCCAGCAAACACACAGTAGATACAGTGTCTGACGTCTTCTTAAACCCGCTGGGGACTATATCAAACATTAATGGGGATTCGTGTTAGAACTGGTGTAAACGGAGCAAACAATCTGCTCAGGGGGCATGCTCACGTTTCCCTATGTTATGAGCTAAGCAGAGTCATTTAAGAAGTGAGAGACTCCAGGAGAGGGTGTTCAGGTAGTCAGCACTTGGCCAGTGAGAAGTGAACACATTTTGGATATGTTTACTTCATAACACCAGCATCTAGGCATCCACTCAGCTCTAGCCCTTAAGCTTCTCCTTGAGAGACAAGTCAAGTTCAAGATATGCAATTTCACCACAAAAAGCTTCTAAAACGTAGATAAAAATGATTTAGTACTTCCAGGTGCACTGTAATTCTTGGCAGAAGAAGTTAATTCCAGGTGTATAATCTCCCAGAGAAATCTGTTGTCAAAGCTGGATAAAACCATCACATTAGAAAAAGAGGAGTTCCCCTCTGAACAAAGTGTAAGGTGTGGGGAGGAAAATTCTGCTCCACGCAGAAATTACAGCATAAAAGTGAAACTCCCTTTTACTTATGTAAACATTGCTGGGTTTTGGGCATCATTTCAAAAGAGGTAGAAGCCGAGCATGCAGGAGCATATAGAAATATGACATGTTCTTGGTGGGAGGTTTGGGGTGGGGTTCTAGTGCCAAGCCAGGCTCTAACACACAAAGGAAGAGAGAAGATGCATTTTATAGCTTACAGATTTTTTTCTTCATTCTTTTAAAGCTGCCAGACCAACCAAATAACTCCATCAACAACAACAAAACCATGATATGCTACACAGTGGAAAATGTTATAACAGCTTGAACAACAAGAGGCCTGGGGATGTGGGTGGAGGGAGCGGGGGAGATATTCCATGGTATAGGATATTTCAACTTCGTAATTCAATGCATATTTATTAATTGGTTTCTTTTTAAGAGGTACTTATTTATGACAGGTTTATGAACAATATAGTCTGTACAGAGCACCAAGTTCTCCCATGGCTCATTTTTATTTCCGTATGTTGAGATGAAATGAACATCACATTTAATAGTAGCACCAGCTGCTCTTGAAGTGTATGCCAGTGCTACATCCCCTGGGAGTTGTCACCACCAGATTAATATCCTGTGGGCCACTTAATCTAAAAAACCACATTATAGAAGCATTATGTGATTAGATGCACCGCTTTTACAAGCCAGTTGGGGTGTGTTCTTTGCATCTGGTTCAGAAAGGAGGGTGAGGATAACTCATGTGGACCTCCAACCTGGAGTCTCTGAGCGGTCGATGACTGTACAGACACATGGAACAGCAAAGAAAAATGTGTCAGCCATCTACCATTAGAAACTGCCTTGAAGACAGGGTCTTAAAGGAGCTGCCTGCTTAGTCAGACACAGGCCTGAAGAGCTGGCAGAAACCGGCTGCTTCAGAGAGTGAAAGAAGGGGACCTGATGGGACATCAGGGCTCTTTGTCATAAAATGCTCATAGTAAACAGAGAACCATGCCCTCTCCACACTGTGCTATCAAAACCCAGTTCTGCCAGTCAGAAAAGTTTTTACTTAGGAATTTAAAATAGGCTTTTTATGTTCGCCATGAAATATTTTCAAATCTGCGTATTGGGCAGAACACACCAAACAATAGGAAGTGTGATTTCTGAGTGAAGAAGATGAATTTACTGTTGGCTCCAAGAACACCTGGCAGCAGGAGGCAGGACGTCCGCACCTCCTGCACAAGTTTCAAAGGCATCAGGTGCGGTGGCTCCAGGCAGCCCAGAAGCATCCATCTTTGTTTAGCATCTATCTATTGATTTTCCATAAGGAGATAATTTGCTTGGACTTCCTCTAGGCCAGGCGCAAAGAGGCCCCAGGCTAGTACCAGGAGAAAAAGCCAGCTTGAAAGTCACTCAGGTGGGACACTGTAAGCTGGAGACTTTATGTCCCAAGTGGATCATGCGCCTCTCCGGGTATATCCCCAATCAAATAAAAACTATGTTTTCCCTCAGTAGAACAAATTAGCAATAGTCATTTGCCTTTTTAAGTATTCCCAGACCTTTACAAATAATATGGCCTGAAATGCTTATTTTAAAAATAAAGTTGTTTTCTTTAGTCCTTCAAGTTGTTGATGGGTATGTTCTTGGAAGTTTCCCCTAACCCCCAGTCAAATATAAATTGCACAGGCCAGACGTGAACTACATTTCACTATGTAAAGGAAAGAGAATCTCTTAGCAATCGACACTGTAGGAGATGAATCCAGCTAGGGAAGTGGAACACCTCTGGGTTTGCCATAGCAGAGAACCTCTTGCCAGCATCCCTGAAAGAACAACCAAGTTCTTCCTTGCAGAGGAAAGTGAGGCCTTGAGGGGACAGGCATCTGCAGAGACAGCTTTGGAAGCCCTCCTCTCAGGTTTAAGCAGTTAGGGTGACAAGTCCTTCTGCCCAACCACGAGCATCCTGGTTTGTCCATGATTTTAGTCACATTTATTTTTCTACATAGATATATATTTATTAATACCTTCTTTATTGTTGGGGATTCACTGAGAGTACAGAGAACCAGGTTACATTGATTGCATTTGTTAGGTAAAGTTCTTCTTATAACTATGTCCCACCTCCAAGAGGTGTGTCACACACCATGACCCACATTTCTAAAATACAAAAATTCCCAAGTGCAAGAGGATAGGTGAATCTTCTTCTGGGTTCCATTTCCTTTAGTAAGTACTGATCATTCTCAAGAGCTGAATAATTCCTGAAACAAATTCTAGTTTCTTGCATTTGCAGCTGTAAACTGGTGACAGAAAGAGACCACTCCCAATTCGAGTTGACCTAGGCTCTCGGATAGTGTCCCCAACGCTGCCATCCAAGTAGGTCACAGAGCTTCTCTATGACTATTTCCTTATTTGAACGATAGTACTATTATCTCACTCGTCGAATTCACAAGGTTGTAGAAAAGAATGAAGTGAGTTGATGACTATGAAAGGCCTTCAAAATAGGGAACGGTGATGATTCTGAAGATAATGATGGTGGCCACGACAGGAAATCAGGTGGAAATTCTGTACCTTTATGAGATGATTGCTTAGTATTTCTCATTTGGGAATTTTGATGTCTTTGTATATCTAGGACTGGAATGGTAATAAAAATTCATGTGCTTAATGGTGATTCTCGTATAAAGCTAGTTTTAAGTAGACAATGTATACTTTTCAAAAGAGAATTCGTGATATGCATATTTCTGTATTTGCTAGCACTGTCAAAAGACAACAAAGACATTAACACAAGGTGCTGCCTCTCTGCATGTTTCTGGAAGTTATTTTTCCCCACTTTTTCTACATTGGTATCCTCCTTGGAATGATGTTTGGGAAGGCCTGTTCATGGTCATCTTTAGACCTTTAGTCTGCCTCAGATCATGGCACACCCAAGCTGTGGTTTCCCATACAAGGTATTAACCATTTTCCTCAGTCTCATCATCCAAGAGTTTACTTTTGAACCTCTGGGTCCGTCTCAGGAGGCTACTGGGTGATGAAAGGATGCAAAATAGGAAGAGTGTGTCAAAACTGCAGTGAGAGCAGAAAGTGCATCTTAAAAGAAATTATGGTTGTCTTAAGGTGAAGACAAAGATATAGATATAATTTTCCAATATTAATTGCTGCCCTTTCTTTTAAGTGGACCGGCTGGAAATCTGCTATTAAATTTGGAAACTCTGTCCTGTTTTGGCAGCTGAAGCTGCCAGGAGAACTTTAATTAATAAGGCATTCAAGGACAAAAGCACTGGGCCAAAATCGGATGCAGGGGGCATCTTCTGGGGCTGCTTTCTACCCTACCTTGGCACTCAGACACACGAAATAAGGCTAGAACAGGAGGAGTAGCGCCATCCACCAGGACGGGAGAATCCCCGCATTTCTGATGTTATCTTGTTTTCAGATGAGCAAATCAAGAACCCCCCGTGTGCATGGATCACTCTGCAAATGAAGGTGGAAAGCCTGCGCCCCAATTCCTCATCCACCTGCCACATCCTGCACTTCTTGAAATCCTCTTGCTTTCCCCCTTTTGCCCACTGTACCTGGCATTCCTCATCTACAGCCGGCATTTTTAATTCTGCCAACAGCATCCATGAATCTGTGCTCTCAACGTCAATTCCCTGCCCAGGTTTGTTAATTATACTTACTCCCCCTGCTGGTGAATTTAACTACAACCCAAACTTGAACACAGGAACTGTTAAAAATGCGTTTCAAGTTAATTCATATCATACACGAGTACTTCAGAAGGAAGAAAACTTTGAAAGGTGAATTTTAATTGAGCATGTAACTCACTATAACATAAACTGGAGGTTACTATTATTTTGAAAGTAAGCCTTGGAGATTCAATTTGTGAACTATAAAATAGATAATGTTGACATACTTTTTCTCCATTTCCTTTATTTTGTTGTTGTTGTTGTTGTTGTAGAGACAGAGTCTCACTTTACCGCCCTCGGTAGAGTGCCATGATGTCACAGGACTCACAGCAACCTCCAGCTCTCGGGCTTCCGTGATTCTCCTGCCTCAGCCTCCCCAGCAGCTGGGATTACAGGCACCTGCCACAACGCCCGGCTATTTTTTGGTTGCAGTTCGGCTGGGGCTGGGTTTGAACCTGCCACCCTCGGTATACAGGGCCAGCGCCCTACTCACTGAGCCACAGATGCCACCCTTTTTTTGCTTTTTTTTTATTAAAAAATATATATTTAGGTTAGACTGTCTTAACAATAATAGTCTTAACAATACTAGTTAACAATTTCAGTTTTGCTACAGTTGATCTGAGGCCATCAATATGTTTGTTAGTAACTGAATCACAGGTCACTTGTTATTTAACTTACTCCTCCCTCTTCTCTCTCTTTTTTTTTTGTTGAGACAGAATCTCATTATGTCACCCTAGGTAGAGGTCCGCGGCGTCACAGCTCACAGCAACCTCAAACTCTTGGGCTTCCGCGATTCACTTGCCTCAGCCTCCCGAGCAGCTGGGACTGCAGGCGCCTGCTACAACGCCCAGCTATTTTTTTGTTGCAGTTCGCTGGGGCTGGGTTTGAACCTGCCACCTTCGGTATATGGGGCCGGCGCCCTAATCACTGAGCCACAGGCACCACCCTCCATTTCCTTTTTGTTCCCACACTCCTCCTCATTTTTGTGGCTTGCAATATTTCCCTTTGTCTCTAAGCTCTAGACTTCTACTTAATAAGTACCAATAAAGATTGCATGTTATCCTTAAACAGTAGTAGCATTCCCCACCTGCTAATTGCTTTATTTGTACTTACTGTTTCCGCCCTCTCATCAACAGGGGCTTTAGTATGAAGGGCAATGAAGTAGAACGTGATGAGGCCAAGTGAATGCTTCTATAATTACACAGTAGCCTGGAGTAGCTCTTCTCAAATCAAATTATGAGCCTGGATTACCTAAAATTCTCAGGACACAGCCTGGGTTTTCATTTGTCTGTAGGTTACTGTCGACAAGCAGCCCTCTTTTCTCTCGCCATTCTTCTTTCAGAGATTATCAAAGCTCCAGTTCCAAGGCAATATTCCCAGAGCAGGGAGACGCTGAGGAGAAGGCCATTTTCTTAAGCAGCTTGCCTGACCTCGTGTGTTTTAACACTAATTTAAAAAACGTAAAAAGAAAGAAAAAGACCCTCTTTTTCATGTTTATAACCACCTCTGTTATTTGCATATCAAAGTTTATTCCCAGCTGAGCTTATTCACTATTCTTTGGCAAATATTTATGCCTTGTCAATGTCCCAACCACCCATAAGGCAACTGGAACAAGAGTCAATAGGCCTGGGCAGTGTGTGGGTCTTTGTTTGAACACCTGACTATCCCCTCGGAAATGTACACTGCACTGGAAATCACACAGTAAGGAGAGGGCCAGGCTCAAGGTCAGGCCACCTGGAATAGGGGTGCAAATGGGGCGCTGACTAGCCGTGGGGCCTTGTCACACTCGTTTGACTTCTCATTCTCTCCATCTGAAAGCCGAGGAAATTGAACTAGATAATCTCTAAGATCCCTTGTAGTCCTGTGCTTCCATAGGTCCACAGAACAGTTCTACATGGGTAACATACATAGGAGACAGTAAACATTTGATTGTTGTAGCTCATCAAAGCAGGAAAACAATCTATTTCTCAAATGGTTTAAATGTTTATTAAATCAAGATTTGGTGCATTCAAGGGCAGGTGAAAGAGTGAATAAAGCATGCTGAGGCTTGGCTGGCTGGTGCCTTCTGGGTCAAGTCTCAGCTCTGGCAGGCTCTGTGCAATGCTGGGTCAGTGTACCAAAGCTCCTGGGAGCCAAGGGGCGGATGATCTCTAAAGTTGTTTTCACCATTGAAATCACAGCTCAAACAGAAAAATATAAGTTTCTTATATTAAGGCATTTTTAAAACCACTCATTAAAATGTTACAAAATAAACTGAGTTTTAAATTGTTTCCACTTGAGCACTAAAGGACTTTGTTAGTGATGCAAATTTAATTTAGTTTTCCATATTATTTTCCTTATTAAAAAATCATAAACGTAAGTGCTAGTGCCTTCTAAAAACTTCTGTATTTACTTAAAACACAAGCTATATCCACAAGACTGAACCACCCCAACCAGGAAGATATCAATGGAATCACTCAAGGCATGAAATGGCAGTGGCCTCAAAATAGTCACGGACCACTCTTACCTTGTGTGAGGTGAAGTGGGATGGATGGGCAAAAGATCATCATTGGAGGATTCATTTGTTAAAAACATAACTAAAGAATTTCTACCTTCCAAGTGCAGAAATTATACAAAGATAAGGTAACACGAATTTGACTTCTGGTCATTCGAGTCAAACCGCGAGTCCTTGTCCCAGTTTTCCTGAAACACTTGTAGAACCTTAAAATCTTAAATTTTCAAACTTGAAAATTTACAAAAACATTAAGATTAACCCATTGATGTTTACTCTTAACAGACGTTTCTCTCCTTTAGTTGAAGTTGAAGCAAGTAAATAAATTTTACCAAGAGTTAACCATGTAATAGTTGTCATTTCCCAATTGTAACATTGTCTCCTTTTCATCTCATTTACTTACCATTAACCACACTGTATTTGACTTGTTGGTCTTATAAACCAATATATATACACACAAAACTTTTATATGTGTGTGTGAATATATGGATATGTGATGGGTACTTCATAACAGATTAGTACATACTTTTTCAATACACACAGGTGCCCAGAAGGCATGAAAAAGGAAGCATTGCTTGGTTTACTTCTGCTCTGATTTTCCAAAACAATTTATTGCTTTTTACACATTCATTCTAATCAGCAAACTACTCTCAAAACTTTCTCCTAAGTGTATAAAATATTCTTGTGTGATAATAGTTATGTGCTCAGCATCTAAAGCCAAGCATCTAGGCTGCAGTCCGGATCACGTTTCTTTATGTGGATAACCACAGGAAGCTAATTAACCTCACTATACCTCAGTTTCCTCATCCACAAAATGGAGATAATAGTTCATAGGATTGTTCTGAGGATTAAATGAGTTTATTTACATATGTGTTACAAATTTAGACTAGTACCTACCGCGTAAGAAGTAGTGAACAATTAGATGTTATTATTATTGGTTTAATGAATACTGTAGAACTAAGCAGTTTCCTTTGTTAGAGACAGTCTGAGTACTTACATCTTCCCTTTACCCCCACCACTCTCCACTAAATTTATTATTGTTATTTTCCACAAATACTTGTGCCAAGAAAAGTTCTCATCTTAGTTAAAGAAGAGCACTGTCCAACAGAACTTTCTTTGATGCTGGAAACAATCTATATCTGCATAGACCAATTCAGTATCAGGGACATGCATTTAATGGGCACTGGGCTAGTTTGAGGAATTTGAAGATGGAATTACATTTCATTTTAATTTCAATTAAAAGAGTTATAATGACTAATGGTTTACTATAACAAACAGCACCAGTATGGAGCATTTGGCAGTCACATTTATACTGAAACAGGTGCCTCCGCCTTGCCATCTCTGTGGCATTTAATTTCTCAGAGCCTCAGTTTCTTACTATGTAAAACACAAAAAGTAATACCTATCACCTGCAAAGTAATGCAATAATGTTTGTAAGGTGCCTGTGCAATGCAGTTTGTATGACCACCTCTCTGCTTTCCTTTAAATCAATATTATTTGGGAAGAATGGTCCTAAGGAGGACCAGACACAGGGAGGAAGAACCTTCTGGCTCTTGTTAGATTTCAAAATCAAAAACACCACACCTCAATGTTCTTGCTTGCTCTGCTATATCTTTCAGTCTTGAGTGGAAATACAATGTTCCTTTTTGTCAGAGACCCCTGAAAATGTCTTAGTACCCCACAGATAGCGCAAGTCTAAGAGAATCCTCAGGACACTCTCACATTCACAGAGCTGCAGGTGGGGGCCCCAGCAGGTCATGGTCATAAGAGCTCATTTATACACACTCCCCTGAACAGCGCAGGATGTACTACAGTCCAAGTGCCCTCTCATTGCTTCCGTGTAAAAGAATAATCGCTGAGAGCCAGTGTTCCAATAACTTTGTGATCTGGTATCAATATCTTCATTATGAAACTGATCTCAAATAGTCAGCGACTCCCAGGGAAACCTCCTCCCTCCCATTTGGTGGAAGAAATTTTTATTTATCATGGAAATAGAAAGGCAGTCTCTTCCAATATCTTCAAGGACATGGTCATATAGGTCTGGGAGACACAACCTCAGGACAACTCTGAGCAGAAAATCACAACGCCAAGTCTACTGTGCAGAAATTTGGGAACATAGATTGAAGTATTTGCACTCCTAAAATTGGAAATTGACTTCAGAAGGGCCTGAGTCCTTGGGCAGAGTCCAAGACACTTTGTCAGCAGCCCACCCTCCTCCTTTTCTGGAGTTATTCACTCTGAGGAGAAAACATTTTTTGCTATCAAACCTTCATTTTGATGTTTTAAAGACTTTAGCCAGACTGTCTCTTTACCAGGTCCTGATCATAAAGCCTTTCTGGACATCCATAGCTTTATCAGAATAATGCATTATAATTATAATCTAAAAATAGAAATGACCACCCATCCACTCAACCAATATAACCTGTATTCCAGAAAAATTGGGGATGAGAAAGTACCTGGATAAGAGATATTGATCTCACCCAACTCTGAGATAATAAATCCTTAAAGGGATCAGAACCAAGAAAAGCCCACATTACCCAGAGCCTGGTGCCACTGATAAAGTGGCAAAGTAGCCATAAGACCTGCTCCTTATCGCTTGGTAACTCTGCATGGGATCTGGGTCCAGTTACTTGACTTTTTAAGCCTCTGTGTCTTAAAAGTGGATAATACTACTCTATTTTAAAGATTATGAGTGCTTAGCATGATAACTACCACGATCTGAAAGACAACAAAGATTGCTTTTCTTTACTCCTTAGGTATTTCTCTCTCTCTCTCTCTCTTCCTCTCTCTCTCTCTTTCTTTCTTTCTTGACAGTCTCACTTTCTCACCCTCGGTAGAGTCCTATGGCATCACAGCTCACAGCAACCTCCAGCTCTTGGGCTTAGGCGATTTTCTTGCTTCAGCCTCCAGAGTAGCTGGGACCACAGGCGCCCACCACAACACCGGCTATTTTTTGTTGCAGTTTGGCTGGGACCGGGTTTGAACCTGCCACCCTTGGTATATAGGGCTGGCGCCCTACTCACTGAGCCACAGGTGCCGCCCTCTTTTCTTTCTTTCTTGCTTGCTTGCTTTTTTTTTTTTTTTTAAATTGAGACAGAGTCTCACTTTATCACCCTGGGTAGACTGCTATGGTGTCATAGCTCACAGCAACCTCAAACTCTTGGGCCCAAGTGATTCTCTTGCCTTAGCCTCCCTAGTAGCTGGGACTACAGGCGCCCACCACAACGCCCAGCTATTTTTGTTGTTGTGTTTTGTTTAGCAAGCCCAGGCCAGATTCCAACCCACCAGCCCCGGAGCACGTGGCCAGTGCTCTAACCACGGAGTTACAGGCACCCAGCCCTCTTTAGGTATTTCAAAAAGCTATTATAACAATTCCATTTAGCTTCCACAGTTAGCACAATCTGTTCAAAAGTATTCACTTTACCTTTGACCTATATTTTCCAAAAATGGATTTATCATATATTGAGACAGGATATCAATATCAGTAAACTTGATTAAGATTTGGGATTCAAGACTTATAAGGTCAAATAAGGTTTAGGGTTTTTTTTCTTATACTTGAATTGGAGGAACAAAATATTTGAAATATAGGCCTTGGGTACCATTTTTTTTTTTTTTTTTTTTTTTTTCCTGATTAATACAATTTCTTCTTTACTGAACACCAGTCTTTTATTGCTATTGCCAAAGAGGTCTTCTCCACTACGGGTTTTGACTACATAAACCTCTTCTACTCTGAGACTTCTCACTGCACTACAGATGAGGAAAAAGAGCTTTAGAACAGCCTTGGAGACCTCTTCTGGTCACCAGGAAGGCCTCACTTCCTGTTTCCTTCCGTGCCTCCTGTCAGGCCAACATGATCATCATCTTATTCTCCACACAACAGACCTCTGAGTTCACCTCCATGTCTTAGATGGAAGGATTTTACAGAAATGATTTTTCAGGCCCATTCCCTCACCACAATGTGGTGATTTTAGAGTTTACAATCTCTTCCTAAACTGTCACTCATTCTCCCTCCCATCAGAGTCATTTTACAGTTTTCAACAAGGGCTGAAACAGGAACACACACCTTCCTCTTGTCCCCATCCCCTTGCCTCTCTAAAGCCTTCCAGAAAAGAAAGTAAAAACTTCTTTAGTTTTTCAACTTAAAACTGTAAATTTTTTTTTAAATCTTCTTATAAAAAAAAAAAAAAATACTTCACTTGGAGAGCACCCAAACCTGGTGCTGAACATGTAATTAGCACACCATAAATACCTGTTAATTGATCAACAATGTTAATATTATTCATTCTTTTCATTTCACATACTTGTTCAGTGTTTTACCTGTTGTCTGTTTATCCTCTGTGTCTACCTCCATTGTTGTTTTCTCTTCGACTACAAGCTGCAAAGTATAGAAGTCACGTTTCTTTGACTCTATGTGGATAATGGGCTGTAGAGAGATGCTTAAACAGGCTTTTCAACTGATTGATTAATACAGCGATTGATGGATGGACAGAGAAAAGGGTGAATGCATTACAGCATTCTCCATTTGCTATTCCAACGGGCTAAATTTACCAAAGGGGTCTCGCTCTGCCTCTGCCCCCTGAACAAAGCGCCAGAGGTAGGTGAGTGAGAGGGGTCAAGGAACAGCCACCCTACCGCACACAAAGGAAGAGGATGTCTTGCATAGTAGACCGCGTCCTCTTCACCTAATTGCTACACAACATCTTTTGAGGAAAGGTGGTTATTCTCTGTTATTGTTTCATCATTTTCCTGGAGTAACTTGCACTTTTTAAGTTACAAAAAGAAAGACAAAAATCTCACATACCCTTCGTATTTTTTAACCCTAACTCTGAGTGGCATGAAGTGCATTTGATTCTCTTGCTATTGCTAACTTATTTATTTCATTTCCTAAGCCACTTACACATTCAGTCTACACATGGACCCTTGTTTCATAAGCCTAAGAAAAAGAAAAAAGATATGTAAAGAAATTAATTCCTTAAATTGCCAGACTTCATCTAGAATGAATATTCATTTCAAAGTTAAACTTAAAATCTTGAGGCTCAAAAAGTTTTAAAGTTTCTTTTCTCTTTTAGCCAGATTATTTTGGCCAAATAGGGGAGTGAACAAGACTGAAACGTGGAAGCAAGTGACGAACCACAGGGTTTCATGAATTCTGGCTCGAAATACAGAGCTGTGTCTCTGCTCATGTTCATTACCACCAGGGCAGCATCAAAACAAGCTCATGGGAGAGTGAGCTCCCTCCGGAGATCTGCCCCTGAGGGCATTTCCAGGACATTAACTAAAAATCCATTACTCTCTCTGCTGTTCAAGAAAATACCCCCTAGAATATAGTCAGATTTACTTTTTTATTGTTTATTTATTCAACAAATATGTAGATATGAGTATTTACTATGCACAAAGCATGTTTCTAGGCCCTGAAGACACACAGGTGAGAAGACACACGCTCTGCTCTCAGGAAGCGCACATTCAGCTCTTCTGGCCTTCCCTTTGCTAGTAATGAATTAACTAGGCCCAGTGCATCTCCAGTACATTCACTCTTTCCCCTTGGCTCCTTGGCACTGTTCCGTGGGCTACAGAGAAGAGGCAGAAGGAGAAGCTAAGTTAATGAAGAGGAATAACTCAATCCTCAGGTCATTTTGTAGGAGGGATTGCCCAGGGTAATGCCTGTGCCCTTCCCTTTAGCTTTAAGACCATCCTAGTAATGTGATTCTATAATCACTCTAGGAATCTTCATTAACCATTCACGGTTAAAGGAGACTCATGGCTCTTAGTAGACTGCCATAATATGCCATTATAGAAGAATACATCACAATAAATTAAGGTTAGATTGTTAATTTCAAAAAGCACTATGCAAAACATTATATGCAATGTGATTCAATTTCAGCTAAAAGAGTATCTGTGCACCAAAAACGATGGCTTGACTATACAGCAGCGTGTGGACAGTGGTTAGGATTGTGGGTACTGTGCATGTGTGGATGGATATGAACATGTGTACATACGCTTTCCTTGTTCTATAAATTTTCTGCAATAAAAATGTACTAAATCCTCTAACCATGGGGAGGAAAATTATATCCTGACATTAATTATGACTGCAATAGAAAGTGGGCTCCCCTCTGTCTAGATAGCCTCCTTTTCTAGTTTAGAAGGTGATAACTGTTCAGCTGTATCCACACTGAAAAGCAATGCTCCAAAGTTTTTCTCATCAAATTTCACTTGGATCTATCAGCCAGCAGCAACCCAGTGACCATAATTGTTAAAACCCTGCTATTAAATGCAGCGTACGAACCGTATTTTGTTACATGTGAATAGTTCATAATTTTTACAATAGCTCTTATTCCAATGAAATAAACTGTACACACTTCAAAAAGTCATTAAATGAAACATCACAAGGCTATCAAAATAAGGCCTTTCAACAAATAAAACACATACACACACATATACATACACAGGAGTTCTAGATTAGCCAAGATGCTACCCTAATCTGAGACGTGTATATTTAAAAGAAAGAGCATGCTAAAACAAAAACAATGGCCTGTCACCCTTTCATTTCAGTCTATTTCTTCCAAACTGAATCCCCACTGCCTTCCCTTGGAAAAAGTACAAGATCATTCACCACTGGGGGGAAATAAATGATTGTGTAAACTCATAGAATCAGCTTGTCACAAATTGGCAAATACAGTTAATGGTTAATTATCTGCAAAGATTTGAGTCTTGTCACTTTTCAATTTTCTGGTCAACATTCAAAAAAGGGAACCGACTCTAATTAGTAAAATAATTTTCAGGCCTTTATAGGGCTGATTCTCTATAAAGCCCTGGGAAAAGCTTTATTGTTTTGTTGTTGTGTTTTAAAAGTTAATATAAGTTCCTTACTTCGATAGGAGAGCTAAGAGCACATACAGACTTAACCCACCCTCTAGCCAGGAAAATTTCTTCTGAAAGATTGCTATTAGTTTTTTCAGCATAACTCTAAGGGTGCTTTCTGCTGCCAGCCAGCAATCTGTGCTGAGTGGTAAAAAAAAAACTTAAACTTCACAAATAGAAAGTTGTAGCAGAGAGTTTATCAGATTTGCTTCACCCGTGTGGTTAATGTTGGGATAATAAAAGAATTTGACAGAGACAATGTCATGTGTAGCTAATACACAGTCAAAATTGCAGATAAAAAAGTAGATGGTTAAAATTAATTACTGGTTCCATTTAGAAAAGAATCTCCTCCAGATAAAAAAGGGTCTGAGTACATCTCCCTGTTCTTCACTCCTTTACCTTTGAGCTTTCAGGGGACCAGAAAAAAAACGGTAACCTTAATTAATAGAAGACCCACTAGACCTCAGGCAAGGGTTTGGGTCCCAGGCCGGGTCTCCTCCTGCGCCTCTCCCAGGAGTAACGAGCAAGCAGACTTCATTACTGGCAGCTGAGGGGAAGGGTCACTGGGAATGGATTTGCAGGGCCCTCATTGAGCGATCACTCCATGCTGAGAGGAGCTGGCCGTACTCTCGGACACCTGGTCATTAACATTGCTAATTAGCAGCCATTAATCAGGGCGCTTGCTTTTTTTTGTTGTTGTTGTATGTCACTGGCTCAGAGGAACCAAGTGAATAAGAAGATTGTTTCATTACCTCCACAAGAGGTAGAATGAAAGCAGTTCCCATCAGCTCAAGATGAGATGGATTAAGGGAAAGGTTAGACAACAGTTTGAGATGAGCCGGGGAAGGGAGCGGATGGAGGGGGCTGGGAGACCTGGGCTGTCCGCTCAGGGAAAATCAGTCACCTATAATTAATGAAATCTTCTGCAACCTAATTCTAATCACCGTGTGAGTGGTCGTCCAACCACCAAATTTTTGTATTTTAAGATCTTTATTTCCTTTCTGTGAGTGCAGGGAATTATCTCTAAGTTATTTTAATTCTATTGGATACTCGGTAGGTTTTAAGTTTGGTGTTTTCTGCTTTTTCATTCTAAATTCATTTTTCCTTTCAAAGACTATTAAATCATTTAACATTTTAAGTAATTAGAACTAACAGACTTTTTAAGATAGCTTCACTATTTTATCCAATTGGCTACTTCCCACCTAGCTGTCAAAAGATAAACAAAAAAGTTAACTCTACAGTTTTTAGAATGGGGACAATAAAAATAAGCAGTTTAGCTTTACTCCTAACGACACCTAAAAAAGCAAAAGCAGATAAAAAGAGTCTGCATTGATTGTAATCATACTAGGAAGAATGATCTGTCTTTAAAAAGGACTGAATGATGTGTGTGTGTGTATGTGTGTGAGAGAGAGAGAGAATAAACTGGGTTTTTCTTATTAATTCAAATGCAGTGTGATGAAAATGCTTTAATGGAGCACTTTCTCTTCTGGAATGTGGGTGTCCTGTGTACATAGCAAATTATACTTACCTTAATTTCAGAAAAACAGAGATCTCATTAGCAGGTTGCATATATCAGAGTTGTTGTAGTTGTCATTTTTTAGCTAAAAAAAAAAAAATGTTGTGAGAATACTTTTTTTTAATTAGCAGCTAGTTAGTGGCTATGAATTTGTCCTTCTTTATTAAAATATGTTCACCCAAAAGCTGCAAAGCAGCTCTTGACTTAAATGGGAAGCTCTGTTTATTAAAAAAACAATGAGCACTTCATTTAGCTTTTTGCTATGCTTCTGCTCTGAGTTTCTCTGTGGTGGATTACAAAACGTGGTTCACAGGGGCACTAAAGAACCAGGAAGCAGAGATGGTCTAAGCATTTATTAGTGTTGTGGCCTCATTCGGACATGTGTAATAAATATACATTCGCACATATAATATGTACCCCTGCACTTTCAAAGGAAAATTATTCATTTAATTTGCCCTACATTTCAGAACAATACAAGGCTAACCCTGTTTTTTATGTACTAATTTGCTCCATCTACTAAGAACCATAAAGTTGTTGGGGGAAGGAAACAAGTATGTAAAACTAATCTATGGAGCATTTCAGTTGGGCTGGAAATCCGTAATATGATTTCTAGGACTTCATGGGAAAGTTGAACACTCAAGGGGAAATTACACAAAGAACAGCTGAGAAAAAGTTGCATTCTGGCACAGAATCATGCAAATGGGGCACATTCTTCAGTTTTCTCATGACGGATTGCCTCTGAAACCACTGAGCCAAGCTGCAGCGATGCTAATGAGGGAGAGGCATCAATGCACAGTGTCATCCCAGGGGCTTCTAAAGGGGACAGGGGACGGGGAGTGGGGGCAGCGAGAGGGAGGAGGAGGAAGGAAGAAAGAAAGAGAAGAAAAGGAAAAAGAGAAAGATGGGGGGATGAGAGAGAAAAAAAGAAAGAAAAGAGAGGGAAGGAAGCAAAGAAAGAAAGAAGGAAAGATGGAGGGAACGAAGATGGAGAGAAAGAAGGAAGAGAGAGAAAAAGAAACAAAGAAGAGAGAGAGAAAGCAATTGCATTTTTAATGATTAGGCCTTAGGTCATTTAGAGACAAAACCAGTTTAGAAGGTAGAAATGAAGGTGCAAAATGAACAGTACTATAATCATGTACCTTCAAAATAGGAGGGATTTTGAGAAACAAAATGGGATGGGAGAAAAAAAACTTTTAAAACTGTCTCCCTGTTGCATTAAAAATGAAATTAAAGTTGGAAGCTAAAGCTTCTGCCCAGAAAATAGTATGTGTGTGGTTTCCTTGTTAAGGACTCCAGACTAGAGTGGAAAAGACTAGGGGATCATCAGTGCCAGAAAAAAAGTAGCACTATTTCAGTCTAAACTTCTTTGTGGTTGCAGATTTCTTATTTAAATATTTTTTAAAAGCTGTAAATGCATGCATTTGTAGATGTTCACCAAAAATGAAAGATGATTTGCTTGTCGTTCTAATTATGCTTTGAAAGATTTTTTATATTTAAATACATGCATACAAAAATTCATTAAAAAAAAAAAAAGAATATTTCTCTTGCAATAACAAATGATTACTTTTTAAGAGATTTATGAGCAGATATATCTTTCTCAAGCTTCCAAAACCACACATATCACTTGTTTCCATTCCCGTCTAGCAAATATAAAATTGTTAACTTAACTTTGCATTTTCCTTCTATTCTGGGTTTCCAAATGCAGCATTTTTCTTGTGGAAATCAAATGGAAAGCTACTTACTGAATGTTTGTTACATTTAAAGCACTTTAAAGTATTTTTCTAAAGAAAGTTATATATTTTTAAAGTGGCATTAAGTTATATATCTTTTAAAGTAGCATTAAATCTTTAAATATCGTGAATTAACTCCCTTTATAGTAACACCACAATGAGAACAACCAGTTTGGTACTGATGTGACTTATGAGGTTCACTTCGAAAACGACTCAAATATTCTTGTTCAGTGTTACTTCAATTCAAAATATTGTTAAAATTCCTTTTGGTATTTGATTTTAGGAGCATCTGGTTTTAAAAATGTAAACAATCCTCTGTGTCTTCTCTTTGCTAGCACTGCCATTTTAGCTTCAATAGCTAGGTAAATAAACAACTTAATTCAAAAATACGACTGGGACAAATTTAAATTCTTCAATTAATAAAGAACATATAAGGAACTCTGGTCTAAGACATCAATATAGGTTGATGCTAGAATTGGGCCCTTTGTATTATTTTGTTCAATTTCAACCAATAGGAGTTGCAAGATTCAGAATTAAAGCTGAAAAAAATATCCCTAACTCACTCTATTGTGTATTATAGTTCATATGGTATAGTTTCCAAGACCACCCACAGTTCTGAGACTGCCTAATAGAACATCGTATCAGCTGCTGTGCCTAATGACAACTAGATGAGCTAAGAATGAAGTGTTAGTATTCACAGTACTTGTGGGCATAAAACAGATTACTCACATCATTTCAAAGATTACCCTGGAAGTGAAGTGCATTCATTCATTGGCGTGACACATTTCTAATCAAGTACATTATTAAAATTTGCTCAAAAATTTTAAGCTTCTAAGATAAAAAATTAAAATTCATTTCATTAAAGGACCTGTTGGCCAAGGAAGGGGAAGGGAGGGGGGAGGTTAGGGTGGAGGGAGGGTAGTGGGTGGGGCCACACCTATGGTGCATCTTAGACTGGGTACAGGCGAAACGTACTAAAAGCAGAATACAAATGTCTACACACAATAACTAAGAAAATGCCATGAAGGCTACGTTGAACAGTTTGATGAGAATATTTCAGATTATATGTGAAACCAGCACATTGTACCCCTTGATTGCACTAATGTACACAGCTATGATTTAACAATTAAAAAAAGAAAAAAAAGATTCAATTCTCCAACTCAATTAAGTTTAAATAGTTTAAAAGGTGACCACAAAGGGATTCCTCGACTGCTCCATTTAGTGTTATGTACTGCTGGGGAAGCCTAGTGTCACCTAGACAGGCAGGGCTGGGAGTGCAGTCTCCAACACTCCTAGGAGCACTGCTGGGAGATTTCTCCTGGGAGTCTCGAGGTTCTACTCTCACACACCCATTGTCCCCAGTCACTGTGGTCCACCTACTTTATTTTTGGTTGTGTGCTAAAAACTTTAATTCTCATTAGTTCTAATTTTGTTCTCAAGAAATTTAGTGATTCTATACCTGTTGTGTATGAAACCTAGGTAAATTGCTAAAATATGTAAATTAGGTAATTAAAAAATTAATAATCTGAATAAAAATGTATGTTTAGAAATGTTAAAAAATAAATAAATAAAAATAAAGGACCTGTTGGCATGTATTTAGACAACTTAAAGTTATTTATGAATGGAAACTGCAAAACATGTTTCTGGCACCTCCCTAAGTCGTTCAACAGTGCGACTGTGAACAACTGGTAGTTTGCTATTGCCCAGCACACGTCTAAGAGATCCAGAAGCATCTCATAAAGCAAAAACAAACAAAAAAACTTTCCCTCTGGGAAATCTCTAGCGAAGAGAGAACACATTTGAAGGAGAAGACAGGTGATAAAATCTGAGGCAGACCCCCTTCTCGCCCTCCCATCTTCTTTCCAAGAGGGGGCTTTTCTTTGAAGTCTCCTGTTTTGTTTATTAAGCTTCTGTGATTTACTCCACAATATGGCCACGTTCTTTTTAACATAAGAATGGTTTAAATTACTAACTAGTAATTTACTTGCTTGCTTTTAAATCTTAAAGTAAAACTGATACTCCAGGAAGATGTGCCAAGTTAATTCTGCCAAAAAATGCCCTTACCCCAGATGATTGAGGGTGGCAATCCAGGAGCCTTCCCCCTGTCGGAGGGGACTCTGGTGAAGCCCGCTGCAGACGCGCTGAGTGGCTTTGGGCAAGGAAGTCCCTCACCTGTGTAAAGTAAGGACAGTGGATTAAATGTTTAAACTCTTTTCACTATAAGAATGCTGTAGTAATTATGGTGACATAGTTTGTTTTTTCAAAGAGCGCCATGGTTACTAACAGATTAGTGTAAATTAACCCTGTGAATCTTTTCCAATTTAAGGATTGTGAAACTGTGTGGCCTCCACATGTGAAACATAAAAATAAAAGCCTACTTATTGTTTTGGCAAATTTAATCTTTTAAAAGTTTAAATATCAAAACCTGGAACAAATGTCCTGCTTGTGTTCCTTTTTGGTTTTGCACGTTCAGTATATCTAAGTTCAATTTGAAACAAGGGTCGGGTGTGGTGGCTCATACCTGTAATCCTGGGCACTCTAGGAGGCCAAGACAGGTGGATTTCCTGAGCTCAAGAGTTTGAGACCAAACTGAGCAAGAGCGAGACCCTGTCTCTACTAAAAATAGAAAAACTAGCAGGCATTATGGCAGGTCCCTAAATTCCCATCTACTTGAGAGGCTGAGGCAAGAGGATCTCTTGAGCCCAAGAGTTTGAGATTGCTGTGAGCTATGATGCCATAGCACTCTGCCCAAGGTGATAGTGAGATTTTGTCTCAAAAAAAAAACAAAACAAAACAAGTAGTCATAACACTTTATTAATCAGTTCTTTTCCTTAGAGCATAATTTCAAGAAAAAGATGCAGAAAGAAACCAAAAAGCTTTTTACCAAGTATAAGGAGTTTAAGGGGTTTTGTTTTATCATTTAAAAACCTCTGACTTTGTACAGTCACTGGGCTCGGTCTCTCGCACCTTCTACATCTCTAACAGGCATTTCAGTTTCGCGCTCAGGCTCTGGAACTGATCCTGGTGAAATCCTACCCCTGCCATTTAGTTCTGGTGTCATTTACCCTTTCTCAGCCTCAGTACGCTCATCTGTAAAGTACGGATAATAAAGGTGAAACCGCACAGGGTCTGGGGAGTACTAAATGAGGTAATATACACCAAGTATGCGACATGGTGAGGGGCCTCAGGTAGGTGCCTCATCGACGTCATCTCTTATTACTACTTGTACCAAATGGTGGGAACTGGTGCATCCTATAACATAAAAGGCTCACGGTCAAGTTAAGACAGGTGCACAAAGCACACTGGACATACTACAACAGGAAGGTCACCCTGCACACTTGGCCAAATGGTGTTCAAACAATCTTCAAAAACTACTGCTTAAAACCAAAAAGTTTCCATTCTTCCTACTCTTTCTTCCTACTGTTCCTGAATGGCAGTCCTCTTTGCTGGGATGGTGACTACTGGCACATTGGGAACCAGACCATCACCTGTCCTGGCTGGCAAAATGCCACCACCTCCCAAACACCCTTGGGCTAAGTCTGGCCAGATTTCTCACCATGCTCACCCTCTCCTCTGTGCCAACATTTCTGTCCCCACTTCCAGTCCCCACTCCATCCAGGGCAGCCTTCCTTCCCAGATGCACTCTGGCTCTCTTAATTCTTTCGTTAGCTCTCCATTTCATTCAGTATCAAGTCTGAACTCCTTCATGCAGCCTTCACAGCCTTTCTTTACTTACCCAGACTCACTTTCTGCCTCTGCCCGCCACCCAATCTCCAGCCACATTGAACTACTGAAGGGTCTCACAACTTCCCACACTTGCCTTCAGCTCCAGGCTCTCTGGGTTCCCTCTTCTCTGGAAGACCCCTCTCCCTCCCTCAGGCCTCTGCTTCTGTGTTCTGTGAAAGTCCCAGTCCTCACCCTTATTAGAGTGTACATCAAATGTCATTCAGTAGGTTCTGTGCGTGTACCCCTAACAGAGAGCCTCGCACTTATTAAGTCCTCAGTAAACATTTTTAGGTAGATTTCTTTCATATCTATTGTAGTGCTTAGGCCAATGTTGGGATCATCTTCAGTGCCCAACATTGATTACAAAAATCATATCTACTAAATCTCATTGACTTTAGGAACTGCCATCGACCAGCCATCCACGGAACAGATAGGGACCTAATGAAACACATCAACACTCAACCACCCCACTGTACTGTCCCGGAGGAGAAGCACATGCAGGTTGCAAAGAGGTCACTTGAAGAGCTGCTAAGTTTCTATACAAGAGACATTTGCTGACTAATGTATGTCCCTCCAAGGCGTCCATGCTGAATGAGGAAGAGCACAGATGGTGGGGAGGGTCCTGGGGAGATGAGGACCGCATCACCGTCAGGACTGACTGGATGGTTTACACAGTCCAGTCATGATGGATTGCATAGACGAATGTGGAGCATAAATCTTTAAAAAGAGTTTTGTTTATGATTAAGAAAAGCTACGAGGTGTCCCCCACCCTTGTATCTTGTGGGCCTGGGTGTGGATGTGTGGAGGTGAGATGGGCATTTTTTCCTGTTGTATTTTAGGACTCGTGCTCATGAGTTAACAAGGACTTTTCTTTCTCTGCTCTGACTTCACCAGGGTCTCCCCAGTCAGGCCCTCCTGCTCATCACGTGCTCCTGTGTGAAAACCTCAAACCCTTGGTCTCCAGTCTCGGTTTTTCTGGGGTCCCTCCCCCACCTCCACCCCACCCCACTCCATTTTTATCTTATTTCATCGTCCTCAGACCTTTCGTTCCTTTGTGGTCCCATTTTTCATTGTCATTATTGCCATTTGGATCCTGAAACTTGTTTTTTTTTTTTTTCTCAAGTTTTCCTCTTTTTTGTTTTCTTAGGAACTGGACTCCCTGTGCTCAATATTGGACTAATCTACTACCATGCATTCAACGCTAATTCTCCTGACAGAATGGTTTTCATCTCTCTGTTACAAGAAACACACATTTTATATAACTCATGAACCAATTTCAAAACAAGTAGCCATTCTAGGACCAAATATCCATGGTGGACTTTGAATCACTTGAGCCACAAACAACACGAGGGACTGGTGTTTCCCCAGTGTCGGGCGCACCAGGGAAGGTGAGCGTTACACAGCGGTGTGTGGCACGGCATTGACTACCAGGGCGCCACAAAGTGACCAAGTGAGTCTCTTTTCAGTTCTCTTTTAATCCTTCTGATCACAGTAAGAAAAAAATCGCAGTGCTAATCCTGAACACCTTTCCTATACTTCAGGAAACCTGTAACACAAAGGAATTTAACAGCAATTGTTTCTACTTGTTGACTTTTTGTGATTACTTTCTCTGTATGATAAATTGTATTTGTCCACCATGAACAGAAGTGATACGTTTGTAGCAAATTAGTTTCCTTTGCAAGTAAATTATATTAAAAGCTAAGTTCATATAAAGAAAATACTATTTAAACAATAATACAAGATAGGATGTGGCTGCGATAAAAATCATGACAGTGACTATGAATTACTGAATTTCGGTAAAAATGAGGCCAAAGTTTTAGATCACAACTACAAAATTAGACATAGGAGTCAATAAGAGCTCAGTTGGTTTGTTTTTTTTTTTTGTTTTGTTTTGTTTTTGTTTTTTTTTTACCTTTACAATATCAAGCTTTGTTTAAATCAGCAAAAAACTATTTTCATTAATTCTCTAAGCATTTTTAATGGCATTTTAAAAAATCACTGCCTTTCATTTTAGGTTAATATGAGTGTAAAATGATTAGGTTTCATTGTTTGTGTTTGTTAGGTAAGTTAATGCCTTTTTTTTTTTTTTTTTTTTAGAAAAAAAGGACTCTCCCCATACTTTTATCCCTATTCTTTTTTTCCCCCAAATCATGAAAGGATTGTTCCATAGACTATAGCACTCATGGGTAAACCAAAATAAGAAAAGAAGAGGATTTTTTAGCCTCATAATTACCAAAGGAATAAGCAGAACCTTGAGACAACAAGCTGGTGTTCAAGAAAATAATTTTCATTGCCAGCACCTAACCACCAGCCTCTTTCTTAAGAAGAGGATGAGGCCCACAGGGTAATAAAAGGCCCTATAGAACTGCATGAAAGTCTCACATGTGCTCCTCCCTGAGTGGCCTTCAAGGGGGTAAGGGCTAGCAGGGGCCAGGGGGGCAGGGCTAACTCAAAGCAAGACCAAAAAAAAAAAAAATCTTTCTTCTGGAGAAGCAACTCATCTCACACAAAAAACTAATTAACATTACTGGCTCCTGTTTGCAGAAGATCTTGTTATCAGAGAAAAACAACAACAATAATAATTGAAATAATAATAATATGAGCCCTAGCAGTTGGAATTTCTGCAATTACAGTGTGAATTGCATGAGAGGATTATATGAAGTGCTCTTGGCTTGGAGGGGGAAGCAAGACGCTTCAGCCTGCGAGTCACAGGCAGCTGCTTGGGGGCCGTGCACCTGCCAGTTCCAAGGCTGTTTTCACCTCAAGAGGAAAACAGGCCCCTTCTCTTTCCCTTTCACAATCCCCAATCCAAAAACCACCCCTAAGAAGGGGGGAGAAATGAGGAGAAAAATGAAAAGGAAAGAAACTCAGGGGGGAAAGTTTGTCCATAGCAAGCAAGAGAGTCTTCCATACTTAGTGAGAAAATTGTGGGGCTGGAGAGGGAAGAGTGGGGCGGGAGTGAGGAGGGAAGCGAGTGGGAGGGAATGACTTCATTTTAATGCAGCAACAGACAGGGTGCGATCTGATATTGGCAAAGTTTCAACGAAAATCAGGGGCGAGGGGGTGGGAGGAGAAGAAAGGACTCTTTTACTGTTTCATGCCTCTCAGTCCTCCCGAGGAGCATAAGCTCCGCTCGACATTCTGGGAATAGCAATGAGGCACACACAACAATCAAAACGCACTAAATCTGTTTGATGATTCAAACACATCGTGCATCTGCACCCACAATACAGGACTTCAATTAAATAACCTTGAGGATTTGAACAGGAAAAGAAGGGAGAGCATGAGGATTTTTAATTAGTAACTCCGATTCAAGCAGTTTTGTAAAAATTAGGTGTTTGCACTACACTTCATTCTTAAGGGAGTTGCAGGCGTGTGCTGCGAGGGAGCTGGGGCAGAGCCTCCCTGACATTTGCTTGAAGTTGTGCTTTCTTTCCACATCAAGAAGATCATAGGAAGTTGCTCCAACCAGGCCCATATAGGAGAGGGGAGAAGAAACTGAACTAGGCTTCTCCATCCACATTCACACAAATACCTGCATAGGCACAGACCTTTCCCATATTACAGTAACACTCCATATGGTTTACTAAAACAAAACAAAACGCACACCCACACAGACACAACAAACAGAGGAGAACAAAAGCCCCATGTCTCAAATCAGGTCATGCACAAACCAAAATTACTGTTTCCAAGAATTTTTGCTTACAGGAACTTCTATGTCTGTGGCAGACAGACATATTTATTTCACTGTAAAAATATAATTTGGACTTCGAGCATATGACCGATCATATACTGCGTGTCCATACTGGACAATAATGCACCATCCACTGCGAAAGATCTGTTCAAGTACCCTAGAAAAGGCTTTTGTGTTGTTATTGTTGGTTGTGATAGAGAAATTCAGATTCACCTATTTTTTAACCTAACGTCCAAAGAAGGTTGTCCTGGTCTCTGCTTGCTTTGAAAAAAACAAAAGGAAATAATTCACATTGAAAAGTGGCAAAATGTTTGCAAAGTTCTCTCTTTAGACTTGTACAAACACTTCCTTTTTTATTGAAAATTTATTCTACCTAGAAAATTAAACCAAAAATTGGAGAAATAAGAACATAATTTTGGAAATCCCTAAGCTATACCCCTCTCCCCCCAAAAAAGGCTCCAAAGGTAACAGTTAGATGAAAAAATATAAATAAAATCTGTTTAAAATATAAACATTTTTCTCAGCCTGAATCTCTGAGATTTACACAAAGACTATTTAGCAAAACAAGAAAGCCAAGTTCATAAATTAGTAAGACATGAAAAGTAACTAAATCATTCTTTAGAATCTGCAAATATAAATGAATCACAGAAAGAGGGACAAGAGTCCAGGAGTGGGAGCACAGTGCTGACACCTCATCACATCCCTATTTTCAAGGAGTTCTTTAAGCAGTTGGGGAATCTGAACTACAGGAGAGGTTATACTTTTCAGAAAGCATACAATCTGTGTCAAAACCAGGGAACCTAAGTCAGAAATTAGATATGCCCATTCCAGTGAAAATATGTCCACATAAAAGGTCTATAAGCCTGTGGGAGACTATGACCTAAAAAAGAAATGGTGTTGCCAGTCCTGGAAGTAGGACTGGGTGCTCGGAGGTAAGTCGCGGAAGGGGCAAAGTGTGGAAACTGTTCAGAACACCCCTCAGCTGGCGTATCCTCTGAATGGGTGAGGCTTTTCTCCCACTGCAGAATGAGGCTGGATTCTAGGCGAACTCTCCCCTAATGAGAATGAGGAAGAGACCTTACCCCTAACAGGTGCAATCCCAGGTTCCAGTCCTTAATCAGTGCAGAATTGAGGGAGTAACTGTGCTCTCTGGACCTGTGTATTTATCTAAGAATAAGGGGGCTCAATCATTAGAAAGTCTCAAATATGTCGGCTGGTTCTGAAATCTCGTGATTCTGTGAGTGGAATTGTCAGGTTTCAAGGAAGCTTCCTATGTCCTAAAATGTTAGGGTTTCAGAGAGACATGTCCCTGGTTCTTGGGGTGCTCTTGGCCAAAGAATGAGTAGACACCCCACAGTAAGGCAAACGTGAAACAAAGTTTTCTGAGGAAGACAAAGCTAAGTTTAGAGTAAGAAGGTTTACAGAGCAAGGTGTGTTGGCCATAGACAACAATGGGCCTCCACTGTTGTGACAAAGAGCCTTACTTATGGCCGGCTAGAGTTCTATTTCACACCGCTTGGATTGTGCCCACACAATCCTCCTTGGAACCAGAATATCACTGTACTTGCCAACCTCCCATGAGCAAGGCTGCTGTACCTGACCTTCAGGACTCACAGTACCAGCTGCCAGGCCCCCAGCCTGGACAGACTTCCAAATCCTTCTGCAGTGGCACACTGAGGTCTGACTGGGAGACTGGGGGGGTGCTACCTCCTCCCCAGGGGTGACCACTCACTCCAGACAGGATGAAGGTGAGATGGCCTCCACTTTCTCCTTTTTCCTGGAAGGGCTGGATTTCTGGCTATCTATGTCACATAAACAGGCAAGATCAATCTATATCTCGCACCAAGTGGTAGATGAAGAGAAAAGCTAAACAGCATATTCCTCTCCCTCTGCCATGATTAAAATCTCCCAACAGGTTAATCCCAAATAACTCACAGTTTCAATAGAAGCTCCTTAGAAACTAATGTTTTTAGCCACCTTATAACTTCTTCCCCCAATTCAAAATGCAAACTTGAGAGTAGAGTGATAGTTACCAAAGACTGGGAGGGATGGTGGGGAAGGGGATATAAAGTGGAGATGGTTGATGGGTGCAAAAATACAATTAGATAGTCGGATAGAGTGAACAGTATTTGTGAGCATAACAATAGGACTGTAATCAATACATTAGGGTATACTTTGAAATAACTAAAAGAGGAGAATTGGAATGATCCTAACACAGAGAAATGTTAAATGCCGGAAGTAATGGATATCTCAATTATGCTGATTTGATTAATTCTCACTGTATGCCTGTATCAAAACATCACATGTGCCCATCACATGTGACTATGGGCAGTGCCTGTGGCTCAAAGGAATAGGGCGCCAGCCCCATATGCTGGGGTGGCAGGTTCAAACCCAGCACCAGCCAAAAACTGCAAAAAAAAAAAAAAAAGATATATGACTATTATGCACCCATAAGAAGTAAAAATTAAAAAAAATTAAAAATCATTTGATATGGCTCAGTGCCTGTAGCTCAGCAGCTAGAGTGCCAGCCACATACACCAGAGCTGACATGTTCGAATCCAGCCTGGGCCTGCCAAACAATAATGACAACTACAACCAAAAAATAGCCAAGAGTTCTAGCAGGCACCTGTAGTCCCAGCTTCTTGGGAGGCTGAGGCAAGAGAATCGCTTAAGCCCAAGAGTTGGAAGTTGCTGTGAGCTGTGATGCCACAGCACTCTAACCAGGGCAACATAGTGAGTCTCTGTCTCAAAAAACAAACAAACTAAAAAGCATTTGACAGCAACCAAAGCAAATATACAACCTTCAGAATGGGAAAAGATATTGCATATTATGATTTGGACAAAAGCTTGATAACTAGAATCTATAGAGAACTCAAATTAATCAACAACAATAAAAAAAAAGACCCAACAAACCTATGGGCAAGAGACACGAAAAGAACCTTCTGTAAAGAAAACAGACTAACAAACGTATGAAAAAATGCTCATTGTCTGTAATCATCAGAGAAATGCAAATCAAAACTACCCTAAGATATCACCTAACCCCAGTGAGAATGGCCCACATCACAAAGTCTCAAAGCTGCAGATGCTGGCTTAGATGTGCAGAGAAGGGAACACTTTTCTATGGCTGGTATGACTGCAAAGGAAGTCATGCAGAATCCTCAAAGAACTCAAATTAGACCTCCAATTTGATCCTGCCATCCCATTACTGGGCATCTACCCAGAAGGAAAAAAATACTTTTATCATAAGGACATTTGCACTAGACTGTTTATCACAGCTCAATTTATAATCACTAAAATGTGGAAACAACCTAAATGCCCACCAACCCAGGAATGGATTAACAAGCTATGGTATATGTATACTATGGAATACTATTCACCCATTAAAAGAGGGAGGCTTTACATCTTTTGTATTAATCTGGGTGGAGGCAGAACACATTCTTCTTAGTAAAGCATCACAAGAATGGAGAAGCAAGAATCCAATGTACTCAATTCTAATATGAAGGCAGTAGATGAGCTAATACAAGGGGGGAGGGTAGGGGAATAAGAGAGAGGAGGAGGGTGGGAGATGGGGGTCACGCTGTATGGCACACTTTATGGGGGTGGGACACCATTATAAGAGGGATTTAAACTATCAAATGCAATCAGTGTAACCTAATTCTTTGTACCCTCAGTGAATCCCAAACAATAAAAAAAAAAAAAAAAAAATCATATATATATGGCAAAACAAAACACTCCCCAGTAAGGCACTACTGTATATGTCAGTGGGAAGAGGAAAAAAGTCGGAAACCATGGTGCTTCCAGGCATTCCACTTCACCAGATTTGTGTGTCCTTCCAGCTTCCATTCGCCTTTGAGAAGATTTTGCAGATCCTTGTGCATTAATCTTTCTCCTCTTCAAATTGGTTCCATATAGAGCCTAGCACTCAGCTAGCCTTTTTTTTTTTTTTTTTTTTTTTGGTTGTAGTTGTCATTGTTTTTTTTTATTAGTATTAAATCATAGCTGTGTACATTAATACAATCATGGGGCACCATACACTGGTTTTATAAACAGTTGGACACATTTTCATCACACTGGTTAACATTGCCTTCCTGGCATTTTCCTAGTTATTGTATTAAGACAATTATATTATACATTTGCTAAGTTTCACATGTACCCTTGTAAGATGCACCACAGGTGTAATCCCACCAATCACCCTCCCTCCATCCATCCTTCTCCCTCCCCTTTCCCCATATTCTTAGGTTATAACTGGGTTATAGCTTTCATATGAAAGTCATAAATTAGTTTCAGAGTAGGGCTGAGTACATTGGATACTTTTTCTTCCATTCTTGAGATACTTTACTAAGAAGAATATGTTCCAGCTCCATCCATATAAACATGAAAGAGGTAAAGTCTCCATCTATCTGTAAGGCTGCATAATATTCCATGGTGTACATATACCACAATTTATTAATTCAATCATGCATCATGGGCACTTGGGCTTTTTCCATGATTTAGCAATTATGAATAGGGCTGCAATAAACATTCTGGTACAAATATCGTTGTTATAGTGTGATTTTGGGTCTTCTGGGTATATGCCTAGTGGAGGAATTATAGGATTCAATGGCAGATCTATTTTTAGAGCTCTAAGTGTTCTCCAAACATCTTTCCAAAAGGAATGTATTAATTTGCATTCCCACCAGCAGTGTACAAGTGTACACTTTTCTTCACGTCCACGCCAACATCTCTGGTCTTGGGATTTTGTTTTTTTGTTTGTTTGTTTGTTTTTGTTTTTTTTTTATATTTTTATTTTTTATTAAATCATAGCTGTGTACATTGATATGATCATGGGGCATCATACACTAGTTTCATAGACCGGTTGACACTTTTACGTCACACTGGTTAACATAGCCTTCCTGGCATTTTCTCAGTCATTGTATTAAGACATTTACATTCTACATTTATTAAGTTTCACATATACCCTCGTAAGATGCACCACAAGTGTATTCTCACCAATCCTCCTCCCTATACCCACTCCCCCCTCCCTCCCCTCCCTTTCCCCTTTCCCCCTATTCTCAGGTTGTAACTGGGTTATAGCATTCATGTGAAAGCCCTAAATTAGTTTCATAGTAGGGCTGAGTACATTGGATACATTTTCTTCCATTCTTGAGATACTTTACTAAGAAGAATATGTTCCAGCTCCATCCATGTAAGCATAAAGGAGGAAAAGTCTCCATCTTTCTTTAAGGCTGCATAATATTCCATGGTGTACATATACCAAAATTCATTAATCCATTCATGGATGGATGGGAACTTGGGTTTTTTCTATAACTTGGCAATTGTGAATAGGGCTGCAATAAACATTCTGGTACAAATATCTTTGTTATGATATGATTTTTGGTCTTCTGGGTATATGCCCAGTAAAGGAATTACAGGATTGAATGGTAGGTCTATTTTTAGATCTTTAAGTGTTCTCCATATATCTTTCCAAAAGGAATGTATTAATTTACATACCCACCAGCAGTGCAAAAGTGTTCCCTTTTCTCCACATCCTCGCCAACATCTCTGGTCATGGGATTTTGTGATATAGGCTAGTCTCACTGGAGTTAGATGATATCTCAAAGTAGTTTTGATTTGCATTTCTCTGATGATTAAAGATGATGAGCATTTTTTCATATGTCTGAAGTCCACACGCCTGTCTTCTTCAGAGAAGTTTCTCTTCAAATCCCTTGCCCAGCCTGCGATGGGATCCCTTCTTCTTCTCTTGCTAATGCATTTGAGTTCTCTGTGGATTCTGGTTATTATACCTTTGTCAGAGTTATAACCTGCAAATGTCTTCTCCCATTCTGAGGGCTGTTTGCTTGCTTTACTTACTGTGTTCTTGGCTTTGCAGAAGCTTTTTTGTTTGATCAAGTCCCAGTAGTGTATGTTCGAAGCTGCTTCAATTGCCTGGGGGATCCTCCTCATAAAATACTCGCCCAGACCGATTTCTTCAAGGGTTTTCCCTGCACTCTCCACTAGTATTTTTATAGTTTCATGTCTTAAGTTTACATCTTTAATCCAGTGAGAGTCTATCTTAGTTAATGGTGAAAGGTGTGGGTCCAGTCTCAGTCTTCTGCAGGTTGCCAGCCAGTTCACCCAGCACCATTTGTTAAATAGGGAATCTTTTCCCCACTGAATGTTTTTAATTAGCTTGTCAAAGATTAAATAACGGTAAGTAGCTGGGTTCATCTTGTGGTTCTCTATTCTGTTCCAGACATCTACTTCTCTGTTTTT